>CAUYLG010028037.1:0-83018 GCA_963573385.1 Cacajao melanocephalus
ATTAAAAGAAGTTAATCACTTACGTCTTCAGATGAATGCACACTTACAAGTAGACATACAGCTTAGAAGGTATAGAAGCTCTGGAAAACTTTGTAATTTGGAGTTGGTCTGGCAATAATTTCCAGGCCTTCCCCCTGTAACCGGTTGCAGAAATAAAAACTCTCTTCCTCGCCAGTTCATCTGCATCTCACTATTGGGCCACTAGAAATAGCAGCCCAACCCTCAGTTTGGTCTGGGAACAGGTAGAGGCTGCAGGGAGCTACGGTTGCCCTGCTGTACTCCAGCGTGGGTGACAGAGTGAGACCTTGTCCAAAAAAAAACAAAAAACAAAACACCTTCATCAGGTTAGGCTCTGGTTACCCAGGTTCTCCTGAGGGTAGGCCTTGGTAAGAACAGAATGCTCTGAGTATTTCAAAGTGTTTCATTCTTCCCCTCCCACCACCAGAGTTTTCTGTGCTATTTGCTGTGATGGCCAGGTGGGCCATGGGGGCCTGGTGACTGGGTCCCCCTGGAGGTCTTCTCAGGTTTGCCCATGCAGAGCCTCCAGGAATTTGTTGATTACAGGGTATGTTTTCACCCCGGAACTGGTTCCCACAGAGGTTTCTGCCCCAGTAAGTTGTGATTCTCTGTATCCACCTGTCTGTCTTTACGATTTGGGGTGCAGTGGTTTGCCGGGTGACCTCAATTCTGTGGCAAGCCTGAGAAGATTCAGTTTTCAGTTTGTCCAGTTTTGTACTTGTGGTTAGGATGCAGTGGCAGCTTCTGAGCTCCCTCTCAGCGCGTGTCTGTGGAAAGGCCTTGTGCGACGTGTCATGTCCAGTGGACTCAGTTCGTTCATTCAGAGCCCTCTTTGTGCCGGCATCGACTCAAGGTCTGTGTTCTTCATCTTGCTATCCCTCACTTCCCAGAAGGAAGGGTGTTACAAACATCACTTTACAGACAAGAAAACTTGTCTGTAAAGAGAAGAAGGCCATGCAGCTGTGGGGCTGAAGGTTTCCACAATTCCAAAGCCCACCTGTCCCCATGCCGATTATGTGCTGCTGCTCACTCTTAACAGTTCTGTCCCTCTCCCTGCAAATGCCCTCTGATCAGCCAGGCACACAGACCCACCCCTGGCCCCATGAGGAGGCTGTGGAGCACTCCATCTGTGCTCGGGTGAAGGGTTAAGCTGCCTCCCCTCATGGGAAGGAGGGTGCTGGCAGCCCCCTTATGGCAGGGTCTGGTTCCTGGGAAATATGCTCAAATGGTGCATTATAGTTTTATGAATCCAGCTCCTTCTGTTGTCCTGATTGAAGTGCAGAATGCCTGGGGCAGGCTGCCCTCCTTCACAGACCCATTTGTCATGGGAATTGATTAGAAAAGAAAAAGGCAGCTTGATGGCTTGATTGCATTTGTTTGAGGCAGGAGGAGGACTGCCACCTGTCTCTGCCACTCTGGGCTTGGCTGGACCAAAGGAAGTGCCGGCTCATTGTCCCAAAGCAAGAGTGCCCTGAGGAGTGCCACGGATGCTGTGGGGAGGTGGTGGGGTCAACATGGTAGGGAAGCAGGGCCTCCCAAGCCTGGGGTTTGGGGCAGTGACATGGCCTCTTGGCCTTGGAGGAGGCGGGGACACAGGGGAGCATCTGCTCTGAGGGCACTAGCCAGAGGCTTCAGAAGGAGGCTGCTCCACCTTCAGGGTCACAGCAAAGAAAGTGGGTAGCTTAGTCTGTTTCTAAGCAGAACCTCCCACACCAAGTGGCAAGGGAGCAAGCCCCAGGGAATGGAGGGTCAGAGGAGGGAGGGTAGCCTTAGGGGTTCACAGTCCCCGCATCTAGATGTCCCACTGTGGCAACAGAGTGTGGCCACTCAGCTCCCCTCTCTTCCATGTGATTCACTGTGAGGTAAAGCTCGGACCCTGCGCAAGGCAGCCATGATGCTTGAGCCACCTGCAGACAGCAGGGCTATGTTTATCCCCCGTTCCTGGGAGAGTTGCAGTATCTCAGACCATTGGACCCGTCTCCTTGTTCAACAGAGGAGGAGGGACTTGCCCACGGGTGCGCAATGACACTTGGCAGAGCCAAGACCCGACCCCTCTTGACTCCCAGATGAGGTGGCAAGAGAGGGTGGGGTCAGCCACTGTCCTTGGCCAGCAGGCCGGCGAGGAAAAGAACACCCCTTGCCAGGGTGAGCAGCTGAATTAACCTTGGCCTTCAGCGGGGGACCGAGGCCTCAGACGGTACGTCCTCTTGGCCACCTTGCAGCAAGCCCCTGTTTCAGGTTCTCACTTGTCTACACCCTGGCCATTGCCGCTCCAGGGCTGAGAGGTGCTGCAGGGAAGGAGGGAGGGAGGAGGGAAGGGCAGGAGGAGGGCAGTCCATGCCAGGAGACTCAGGAGACACTGAGATGGAAAGCAGGCTTATTTACCCACAGCACACAGGGATGGATTTCCATATTCAGCACATACTGGAAGAATAAACTCATTGAGATGCCACATCATTCTCCAAGACATCCCAAGAGATACAGGGTTGGAAAGGCCTACACAGAGCTGGGAGTGTTCTTCCACCTTGGGCAGAAGACAGGATGGCACCTCCTCTGGGACTGGCCAGCAGAGGCCTCGAGTCTCCCTGCAGCCTGAGACACGTGGTGCCCCTAAGCTGTCCCTGAGGTCCAGCAGAGCCACCCCTGGAGCTAAGCCACTCTCTCACTCCGGAAGACTGTGCACACACACGGTGGATGGAGGGAACGCATTCTGGGGAAACAGGAACCCATCTTCCAGCTCTTACACACCTCTTCCCAGACTCAGCTGACTGTCTCCCGTGCGCCAGGTCTGGGGATAGTAGGATGTGACTATAACTCAGAAACTTGTTCCAAAGGGCTTATAGTCTGATGATGCAGGTGACTGCAAACAGGTGACTGACACACAGTGTTTAAAAGGCCGAGATGCCGGCAAGCAAAGGTGTTATGGAAATACAGTGCTCTTGGCCAAAAAGGAGGGTCAGGGCAGGAGGCTTCCGGCAAGAGCTGAGTCTGCGAGGACAGGGAGGAGTTAGCTGGTGTGAATGGTGTGACCTAAGGCGGAGGACAGAAGCAGCACTGAGCCTAGACACAGAGCCGGGAAAGAGCATGTCATGCTTGGAGGACTAGAGGAGGGCGGTGTTGCCAAACTCAGAAGGGGAGGCTGGGGAGGCAGGTGGGCCAGGGATGCAGAGCTCAGATGAGCTTCCAGGACAAAGGGCAGTGTGGTGATCAGGGTCCCTGCTGGGCCTGTCTTCTGTGGTCCTTTCCCCTTCAATGGGTGTGTTTCTTTCCTGGCCATGTGCTGCCAGAGGGACCCCAAGGCTCCACCTGTCTTGTGATCCAATGTCACCCCCAGGCCCTGTAGACCAAGCCTATGCAGCTCATCTGTCTCCCACCCATAGCTCCATCAGTCCATCTGCAAACTCTCCTCACTTAAGAGAGGGGAAGAGCCTGTAGCTGGCATCTGCCCCATGGGGCCCTTTAGATCCAAAGGAGAGATATGGGGACAGGGCACTGCCAAATGTTAGACCCCCCCCAAAAAAATCGTGGAGAAGGCCCACCAGGGGTTGGATGGAGCTGACCACCTGAGGGCCGGCATTTGTCTGTTCCCGGGGCTCCCAACCCTGGCTGCATGTTGCCATCATCAAGGTTGTTCTCCTGAGTAACAACACCTGGGCTCTCCCCAAACCAGTTAAATGGGTTCTCAGTGGGGGTCCCAAGCACAGGTGTTTTTTAAAGCTTCCTGGGTGATTCTAGCAGGCAGCTCAGGCTGAGAACCACCAGTCCATACCAACCAACTCAGATTCCATCTTTCTTGTTATGCCTTCTTCCTCTAAGCTCACAACTTCTAACTCTCCCACTGGCTCTCTCCTTCCACCTGTTCCTTCTCTCCTTCTCCAGGGCTGACCCCTCTGCTAAGCTATGGATCTCATCTCCTCCCATCACTCAGGGGACCAGACTCCAAAGAAAACAGTGATATGAACAGTCATAATAATAATGGCAGCCAGTATTCACGGAGTGCTTAGTATGTACCAGGCATATGTATGGTCACATTTGGATTTTGTCCTCAGAACAACCCTTTGCTATAGGTACTATCATTGGCCCTCATTTCAGAAAAAGAAACTGAGTTCCAGGGAGGTTAAGTATTAAATCGTACAAGCCCAAGGCCCCAGCACTACTGAGCGGCAGAAGCAGGACTCACACGCAGGTGCCTGTGGCGCTGACACCTAGTCCTTAGCTGTCATGGAGCCCACCTGTCCATCACTACCTTGCACCTCGCATGTCTTCAACTTCCATGAACTTGCACTTCCTTGGCAGGTTGCTCTGTCACTATTTTCAGCCTTCAAATGCCAGCCACTGAGTTAGTCTGGAAGTTCCAGACAAGATACAGGTCGCTCTGTGTCCCCTGTGTCTCCACAAGGTCTCCCCAGGTACATGCTCGTGGCAGGTAAGCCCTGGGCCCCCAGGGCTCTGCAAAGGCTTTGTTATAACCTGCTTACTTGTCAGTTACACCTACCATATGGTGAGCCCTTCAAGGTAGCACCTATAGTCTTACTTTTTAGGGAGTAGAAAAGGATGACCTGACTTAAATGAAAGTTTCCCCCCCAAAAAATTCCACCAGCTTGAAAAATGCTCCACTGTACCCAGATGCTTGTTTGATGCCCAAAGAATACATGCGGCCACGCCATCCACACTGTTTCCCCCTTGCCTATGGGGCCTTGTGCCGTGAAGATGATCGGGAAGACACTTTTAGGTTTCTGCCCTGGTTAGAGTGAGAAGGAACCTGGGTGGGGTGGGTGTGACATGGAGCACAGCAGACCTGTGTGCTATGAGGCATGCAGAGGAGAGATGCGTGGGTGTGGGTATGGGACATGGGGTGGCAAGCATACAAAGTGTGTGCATGGATGTGATGTATGTGTGTGTGGTGTGATGGGTGTGTCTCATGGGTGGCACATGTCGGGGGGTAATTTTTGTGCAGTGCATTGAAGTGTGGTTTGTTGTCTGTAAGATTTGCGGGTGATGTGATATGTATTATGTGGTGTGTGGCATGTTTCTATAGCATGTGTGGCATATATGTGATACGTGGTATGCGTGTGGCTTGGGATATGATGTGTGGAATGGTGTGATCACAGAGTGTGAATGGATGTGAGGTATGGGGTCATGTGTGTGCGGTGTCGGGTATGAGGTGAGTCATCTGTGACATGAGGAAGAAAAGAGATTTAGCCTCTCTCATTCCCACTTCTGGCTTCTCTGCTCAGCCTGGGATCTGTATGCACCTTCACTCATGCAATAAGACTCACAGACTAGGACCCAAGGAGTCCCATCCTGAAAGTGACAAAGCCACCATCCCAGGAAGGGAGACCTTGGGCTCAGCACTCCCCATCAAGGTAAAACCAGACTTGCCTCATTTTCTCAGCTGCTGAGAGCCCTGTGACCTGGGAGCTCAGCTTCAGGAATGCCAACAAGGAGGGGACAGAGTCCTATAAATGGTCCCCACTGCCTATAAGCAGGCAGTAGGTGGAGGAAGGCCCATATTCTTAAGCCTCTTTGCAAACCCAGATGGTCATTTGATGGGCGAAACACTGAAGACAGAACATTAACTTGAAAACAGAATTCCCATGTATCTATCTTCTCCAGTTCACAATGGGCTCAGCCCCATGCCTGATGTAACCCTGATAAAATCTGGACTCACGTGGCTCATCAAGAACTATTATGATCGAGAAGCCCAGTGCAATCCCATTCCTTATTCCCTATCTTAGCACCATTAAAGGAGACTCAGATCCATGGACCCCAACAGGACTTATTAAAATCCCATTCATACTACTTCCTTCTTTCTCTGCAGCTGTGTGGGTGTGACTCTCCTCAACCCCCTGAAAAAGCTCCTCCTTGGCTCCCCATCCGTGAAATTCTCCTCTGCTCTTCCTACCTCCAACAGCACTTTAATATGTAGATCGACTTGGCCTTTCTGCCCATGAGAAGGAACCATTTTTTATAGGGGTTGGGAGTAGGCTGGCAATTTCAGGATCCTCTCGGTAGGAGAGGAATGTCAGGGAATAGCACCACATTAAGAATCCTGGATCTTGGTGCACTGAACCGTGTGGCCTATATGAATTGCATGTTCTCCCTGGGACTCTCTTTCCACAGCTGGTTAAGGCAACCATTATCCTAGCAACTCACTGCTTCACAGAATTAAAATCTGCTAGAGAGCCATGCTCATACCCAGACAAAGCTTTAGGAGAAAAGAATAGAACATTGACGAGTTATCTTCCTTACCTGTCCATTGACAAGGCAGTGCCCATGGCAGTGCAGTGCAGGACAGCAGCCTTGACCAGAGCTGATGGAAAGCTGCAGAGATGCCACTGGAAACACAAATTGGAAGTCAGTGCCAGCATTTTAATACCTTTCTATAGTACTGAATTGGGGTTTGGGGAAGGCTGCAGGGTTTACAGGTGACATTCTTTCATCACCTAGGACAGAGGAGGATTCACACAGAATCTCTCTCTCTCTCTCTCTCTCTCTCCCTCTCTCTCTCTCACACACACAGACACACACACACACGTGATGTTCTTGTTTCACCGTTCTGTACCCACCCTCAACTTTTCTGAATCTCATTTTCCTCACTTGTAAAATGAAGGTGACAACTGCATAGAACAACACCTTTAGAACCAGACTTTGGAACCTGCTCTACCTCTTCTTACTAGATGTGAGACTTCAGACAAATACTTCAACCACTCTAGGTCAGTTAGCAATTACTGCAAAACAAGCTACTTCAAAACTTAATGGCTTAAAACAACAATCTGTTATTATTTCTCATGAGTCTATGAGTAGCCTGGGTGGTTCTGCTGATGTGAGCCAGACTTGGCTGATCTTGGCTGAGGTCACTCATGCATCTACAGTCAGCTGGCAGATCAGCTGGGGGCTGGCTGGTCTAGGATGGCCTTGGCTGGGATAACTTGGCTCTGCTCCACATGGTCTCTCATCCTCCAGGATAGCCTGGGCTTATTCTCATGATGGTGTTTATTTCCAGGAGAGTGAGTGGAAACATACCTGGGCTTTCTCAAGCCTGTGCCTGCATTAAGTTTTCTGCCATCCCACTGGGCAAAGAGTAATTTGACTGAACCTGGAGTCAGAATGGAAGAGGCCTATAAAGTTACAGGACAAATGGCTGGATCACAGGGAGGCAAGTAATAAGTGTTGTCAACGTAATCAATCTACCGCACCCGTTGAGCTCAGTCTCCTTGTTTTCTTTTAATTGAGGCAAAATTCACATAACATAAAATTAACCTTTTTTTTTTTGACACAGAGTCTCAGTCTATCGCCCAGGCTGGAGTGCAGTGGCGTGATCTTGGCTCACTGCAACCTCCACCTCCTGGGTTCAAGCAATTCTCGTGCCTCACCTCCCAAGTAACTGGGATTACAGGCGCCCACCACCACACTCAGCTAATTTTTGTGTTTTTAGTAGAAATGGGGTTTTGCCATGTTGGCCAGGCTGGTCTCAAACTCCTGACCTCAGGTGACCCACCTACCTTGGCCCCACAAAGTGCTGGGATTACTGGCATGAGCCACCGCACCCGACCAAATTAACTATTTTAAAGTGAACAGTTCAGTGGCATTTGGTACATTCACCATGTTATATAATCACCACCTTTAGCCAAGTCTGAAACATTTTAGTGACCGCCAAGCAAAACCTCACAGTATTAAGCAGGTACTCCCCATCTCTCCCTCCATCCTCTCCAGCCCCTGACAACCACCAATCTGTTCACTATCTCTATTGATTTACCTATTCTAGATATATAGTGTAAATAGAATATGTGACCTGTATCTGGCTTGACTTAACATAATATTTTTGAGTTTTAGCCATGTTGTAACGTACATGACCACGTCGTTCCTTTTTATGGCTGAATAATATTCCTTTGTATAAACACGGCACAATTTGCTTATTCATTCATTTGTTGCTGGATATTTGGGTGTTTTCATGCTTTGGTTATTGTGAATGATGCTGTGATAACATTGATGTACAAATATTTGTTAGAGTGACTGTTTTCAATTCCTTTGAGTCTAGATCACCCCCCAAAAGAGTAGAATTGCCGAGTCGTATGACAATTTTATGTATAACATTTTAAGGAACTCGGTTTCCCTTATTTTCAAAATGGATTACTTTGTAGAGATGCTGAGAGGCTTAGAGAGTGCATGTGAAGCGTCTTGCACAGAGTGCGACTTCAATAAATGCTTTATATAACTATTCTTTTGTTCCTTCATTCAATAACCATTTATTGAGCCCAGAATCAGGAATTATGTGAGATGCTAGATAGATATGTGGATATAGAAGATATAAAATATCTATAAAACATATGCCTATATTTTTATAGACATATAAATATATCCCCAGGGTCCCTTCCAGCTCAGACTTACAATGGTTTCCTCCTTGGCTCTCATCTGGTGTGTCCTTCACAAACAGAAGACAAAAGGCTCTCCCTCCCTCCCTCCCTCCCTGGGTCCCCAGGAGGCTGCTGGCTTCATTGCTCCCCACCTGAATCAGTTCAGACCACCTATTTCAGATCTGTCGGCTCTTATAAATGTAGCCACACACCCGCAAAGTGAGATAAAATGGCAATGTGATTAGTGTGTGTGTGAGTGCGAATGCTCATGTGTCCCTGTCTCATTGCTTTTGTAAAGATTAATACATCAGAGCAAGCACTTACGAAAGGAAGAATAAAAAACAACAACCAGGTCCCATTCTCCAGACATTCAATAACCGAATGTCACCCACATGGTAAGCAATAAAATAAAAATATATGCTTAGCAGAGGCAATATAAATATGATGTATATTTTGAAGTTGGATAACAGAACAGTGGCATAAAAATAATACCCAGTGGCAAATTCAGGAAAGAGACCTTTTAAAAACACAGCATTTCTTTGGGCTGCCATTCCTAAAATATCGCAGCGTCTCAAGCAGTAAAGCAGGGCTTGGTTAAATCTGACAGGAGCACCTCGTGTAATGAGGGCATTGAAATTCTTGCCAGCATCCCGGTGCCAAGGCAGCATCTATTTCCCCTCCACCCCCCACGACCCCACTCCTGAGAACGGCCCCCTCCACAATCTACTGGTTCCAACCCCTTTGCCTGTCTCAATAACCCTTTACTTTTCTTTCCTTTCTTTTTTAAGACAGAGTCTTGCTCTGTCACCCAGGCTGGAGTACAATGGCACGATCTCGGCTCACTGCAACCTGTGCCTCCCAAGTTCAAGCAATTCTCCTGCCTTAGCTTCCTGAGTGGCTGGGATTACAGGCGTGCACCACGACGCACAGGTAATTTTTGTATTTTTAGTAGAGACGGGATTTCTCCACGTTGGCCAGGCTGATCTTGAACTCCTGACCGCAGGTGATCTGCCAGCCTCGGCCTCCCAAAGTGCTGGGATTACAGGCGTCAGCCACCTCGCCAGGTCTCAACAATACCCAACTTTTTAAAACATCTTCACAGACGTTGTTTCATTCAACCTTTACAACCTGCCTCTGAGGTTGAGAGGACAGGTATCATTATTGCCATCTTATAGATAAGACACATTAGTGGTCTGACACCTAGGACTGGATGGCTACCTACCTGCCCCTCCACCCCAGAAAAAATGTCTTTCCTGTCTTAGAAACTGTCATTTTCTGCTCATACGTGTGTGCACGTGCACACACACACACATACAATCATTAAAAAGATTTCTGCACAAAACCGACACCTCCCTCTGTGGCCCAGTATAAATCTAGATTCCTAGCTACTGTTTGTTTAGGGAATACAAACAAAGTTTTTGTACCAACCAAGCAAAATACAATTAGAAAGGTAAATCTGGGAGTGTATTGTAAACCTGAAAATACATCAACGATAGAGGCTATGCACTTCTTAAAACACACACCTTTTGCAAGTCTTAGTTACTGAGATTCTAACCGGGAAATAGAAGTCTGAAAATTTGTGTAATTTGCCTAAGGCCTTGAAGAAATGAGATCTCCAGGACTGGAATGCATATTGTTGCTGTAGAGGAAAGAACCACCAGTTATGTGTTTCTAAGCAAATCACTTGACCTCTCTGAGTTTTCATTCCCCGTGATGGAGAGAGTAGAAGGAGATGATCTCTAAGCTGCTTTCTAGCTCTGAAATGCTGTAATTTAATCTCTAGAGAAAAAGACAAAAGTTGCTCAGGGAAAGCCCTATGTTGCTCACAGAGGGGTCAGTAAAATTACCTCTGGTGGAACCCTAACCTCTAATGTATTCCTGTGGGGGGTGGAGGAGTCTATTTTAGGAGCAAGAAGACAGGGTCCTGGTCCTGTATCAGCCACTAACTCACTGCGTTACCTTGAGCTTCTCCTCAGCTAAATGAGAAATTTGGACTTGATGAATATGAGCAATAAATGTCACCTCACGTGCCACTCTGACCAATATAGATAGTGGCTACCTGAGAGTGAGATGTTGAGAAAAAAATGTGAATCTGCCTCCAACTGAACAAGAAAGAGTGCTGGGATCGATGACCGATGTCTGCCACCTGCAAGGGCTGCAGGCAGTGGACGTGGCCTTTGCCATCCCCGGGGTAGATTCTCTCTAAGGCCTCTTCTTGCTTGAACTAATCCCCTATGAGTAGCACACAGAAAACCAGGGGATTCAGAGTCACCGATGGACCGGAAGAAGAACTTGGCTTGTTCAACTGTTTTTATATTATCCATGGCTTGGGTTTGAATAATCTGTCCCCTGATACCACTGTATTTTAGAAATTGCTACCTAAGGCAAATTCTCCACTTTTAAACTCATTTCCTGAGTCGGTCTTTTTAAGCCCCACATTAAATATTGATCTGCCCTGGAGAGATCTAATTTATTTAGTAGAGACATGTTTGACTCCACCAGAACTGTCAAACTCAAAAATGGGGCCATACCCCTCCCGAAGCAATAACTATTGAGGATAGTTACAGACAAGCCAAGGCACCAGAACCAGCAGTTTTCTACTCTCAGAGTCTCGGGGACAGGGCCTGCCTTCTGCTCTCACACAGGTAGCCCTCTCACCCCAGACTGTTGGAACCTCTCTGAAAACCTTTCCCAGGAGGCTGGGTTTTTTTGAAAATCAAGGCGTCCACACTATGCTGGCCAGGCTCTCCATCTGCCGTCCCAAGGCCTGTTGGCCCACAAGGGAGAACCCATGAAACCTCTTCTGCTTTCTCCCAACGAGCTCTGTTTCTGGGGCTGTCGTGACCAAGCTCTGACCTTCAGACTCTGCAACCCCTCCCTCAAGTCCTGATTCTGGCCCAGGAACAGGGACCCTGGTTCTAAACCTCAGCCCCATTGAGCTTTGGCTTGATTGCCTTGCTAATTGACGGCATGCTGGCTGTCTCCTAAAAGAATCCCCCTGTTTGCACTTATTAGACTCCAAAGAGGAGTGGGGAGAGAGAGAGAGAGAGAAGGCGATTGGACCTGCCCCAGCCTGGGGAGAAGGATCCTCATGCCCCACATAGCCAGCTCAGCACATACAGTGGATGGGAAGATTTGAGGTCCTGATCTAGCCTTGCCCTTAGATCTGGCTTCCTCCACTTCTTACATACAGAATCACCTGCATCCATCACCCTACCCTCTGGATTGATCCAGCATAATTTCACTCCGTGATCTAGGCTTCCAGTGACAAATGCCGGCTCTCTTCTGGGTCTCTGGCAACATCTGTTCAAAGCCTAGCAAACAAGAATCCCCAAGGCCAGGAACACAGCCTATCTTCTTGGATTAGGGAACTGAATTATGATAAAAAATCTCAGCGTATTATCCTACCCTACCTGCATTCCCTCTGTTAATTCACCCAAGTGTCCTGTGAGGCCAGTAGCATCTTTATCCCCATGAGGGAGGGATATGGGGAAATTGAGGCTCCAAGTTTGTAGCCGCTGACCACATATGGCTAATTAAAATGAAATAAAACTTAAAATTAGGTTTCTAAATCCCACTAGCTACATTTGAAATGCTCAGTAGCCACACATTCCTGGTGGTGA
This sequence comes from Cacajao melanocephalus, assembly GCA_963573385.1. Taxonomy (NCBI): domain Eukaryota; kingdom Metazoa; phylum Chordata; class Mammalia; order Primates; family Pitheciidae; genus Cacajao; species Cacajao melanocephalus. The sequence continues at coordinate 11,999 of CAUYLG010028037.1, forward strand.
CTGTATTGACAGTGCAGAATGACAGAACATTATCATAATTGCAAAAAGTCCTACGTTACTGTACACCGCAAGGGGTACAGTAACATCCTTGTGCCATGCAGAAACTGACTAGCAGAGCTGGTGCTTCAGCTAGAGCAGTTTGTCTATCCACTACCCTTTTCTGCTATTGAAAGGAATCTCAAAGGAAAGGGTTGAGATGGGCAAGAGATCAACAAAGAACTCTCACTCTTAGAGTGAAGCTTTTTGGAGGGCTCATCTGAAAAGCTTAAGACCTTTTGACCACCTCCTGGTCCCGTGACAGCTGTCAACAGCACCATGGGCTTACCTGGTCACGATGCTGCCGTTTGCTCCATCAGCGATCTCTTCTGGCCCCAGAGAGGCTTGGAGTTTGATCTCCTGGTGGCAGTTCTATCTCTTGTCTCCCTGATGAAGGGGAGTCAAGCACATATTTGGGTACAAAAGAATGTCTTGCACACACTGCCAAGCTCCTGAGACCTCTTGGAGATGGTGAAGGTCAATCAAGGTTATTGATCTGCAGTTTTGATCCATTTATCATTTATGACATGCCTTTTGTGGCCCAGTCTCTAATTTAGGCACTTTTTACATGTACAACCTAGATAGTTTCAGGACCCCATGTGGCTCCAGAATGTCCATAAATGAAAAAAAATAATTTAAAGTAATCCTAGTATTTGTATCTCTCAAAATTAAATGGGATTTGAATGATAAATGATAGCATCATTTCTTTTTCTCACTGTATAATTGAACTTACACTTTATTTTATAAACAGTTTGTTGCTATTGTTTTTTTGAGGCAGTCTCACTCTGTCGCCCAGGTTGGAGTGCAGTGATGCCATCTCAGCTCACTGCAGCCTCCACCTCCAGAGTTCAAGTGATTTTTGGGCCTCAGCCTCCCAAGCAGTTGATGCTCAGCTAATTTTTTTGTATTTTTAGTAGGGATGGGGTTTTGCCATGCTGCTCAGGCTGGTCTCAAACTCCTGGCTTCAGGTGATCCACTCGCCTCAGCCTCTTAAAGTGGTGGGATCACAGGCGTGAGCCACCACGCCCAGCCAATGCATTGTTCTTTTTATTGCCAAATAACATTCCATTGCGTAAATATACCACATTTTATCTTTTCATTAGTTGGTGGACATTTGAGTTGTTTTGCCATGATCATTCACACACAAGTTTTTATGTGGAGATGTGTTATTATTTGTACTGGGTATATACTTACAAGTGGAATTGCTGGATCATATGATAACTCTATGTTTAACATGTTGAGAAACTGCCCAACTGTTTTCCAAGATGTCTGCACCATTTTACATTCCCATCAGCAATGAGTTCCCATTTCTATCATCGCCAACACTTGTTATTGTCTAGTCTTTTGATAATGGCCATATTAGTGGGAGTAAAATTGTATTGCATTGTGGTTTTGACTTACATTTCCCTCGTGTCTAAGGATCCTGAGTATCTTTTGTGTGCTTGTTGATCATTTGTCTATTTTCTTGGGAGAAATGTCTGTTCAGATCCTTTGCTAGCCTTTCAGTGGAGTTATCTTTTTATTAAGTTGTAAAAGGTATTTCTCTTTTTTTAGGATGCAAGTCTCTTGCCAGACAAATAATTTGTAAATATCTTCTTCCATTCTGTGGGTTGCCATTTTCGCTTTCTTAATGGTACCATTTGCAGAACAAAAGTTTTTAATCTTGATGAAGTCCAGTTCACCTGTTTTTTTTCTAGTTGCTTGTTCCCAGTCATAGTTTATGTCATATCTAAGATCTACTCCTGTGCTTTCTTCTAAGATTTTATAATTCTAGCTCTTATAAACATCACTGCTTAATGCCTTCTTTCCCCTAATCCACTGGCCTCCCCTCATCTCTCCCATACCTCTGCTGTCCAACCCCGTTATCAGGATTCATTCCCAACTATACACTAAAAAGACTTCTCTCTGAAAATCTGAGCTTGCCGGGTTTTCTATCTTATTTTTCTCCTTCTCCTTATTTCCTTCTAGTTATATCTATTTTCTTTTTCCCATGAATAAATCTTAGCCCTTTCTGAAGAAAGACCCTTAGCTTCCCCTTCTTTAGCTCTGCATCAAAAAAGTCTAGAAATTGGGGTGGCTGTCTTAGATGACTAAGAGTAGAAGATTGCAACCTCTTATATTTCCTTTTAGCACTGTTGTACATGCCTTATCTCAATGACCTCTTGAACAAGCCTGGGAAGTTAGCCCCACAAATCCCAATTTGCAAATGGGGAAACAGAGGTCTTGGCGTGACAGAGATCATGTTTGTTAGATAAAGTATCACATCTTACCTAAGAAGCTACAGAGTTAGAATCTGAACTCGGGCCTTCTGACCACTGGCTCAGTGCTCTGCCACAAAATGCTGCCTTTGCCCAGAGGTTTCCACTCAGTTGCTCTCAAAGGTCATATTGATAAACACCACTCACACAAACAGGCACAGATGATGCCACCACTTCCTGTTCTATTCAACAAATATTCCCTGAGAAGCTACTCCTTGCTGGTCATTCATTGTGAGCCACATTCACTTCTGAAGCAGCCAAAAGGAGGAGACTAGGAGAGGAGATGGACAAACCCTCGTGTGCCTTTTTGCCTTCTCACCTCTAACTCTGGAAGACTTGCCTCATCTGCTGCATGAGCCACACCCAATACATCTGGCCCTGGGAAAGTCACTCTAGAGTGACACCTGGTGAGTGTCAAAACACAGACCCAAGGCTCACTGCTCTTAGCTCTGGGCAGATTACTAAATGGATTGAGTCCAATCAAGAGGCAAAGTTCTGCATGTGGAATGAAGCCAACTCCCAGATCCAAACCCTTGCTTCCCAGCCACAATGCCTATCCATGCTCCCCGCTGAGCACTTTCTTCTTCCCATCACTGAGCGTCAGTTAAATAGTCAAGGCTGAAGTTGTGCCAACTAGGTGAGTTCCCTCCCGTAGCCACACTTTTGTTTGCTTTTCTGCATCTCAGCCACCTTGCTGCTCACCCCAGAATCCCAGCTTGCAGCAAACACAGGACTTGGGGTCCTAGGGAGGACTCCCTTGTCTGCCAGGGTTTTCATAAGATAAAGCCATATGTCCAGGATCTCAGAAGCCCTCTCTGACTGCTGTGGATGCTGATGGGGAGCAAGCAGAGCCTTGCAGCTTGTAGAAAACCTTTGAGAACAATGGCTATTGGCACGGAGAAAACCATCTGTTATTTTTGTCTTCTATTTGTCTTAGAATTTCAGGAAAAGTGAGCAGTTGGGCTGCTCAACTTTATTGTTCACAGTTGGGAGCAGAAGAGATAAAATGAGGAACTCCAGCTTCCAAAGCGACAAAGCAAAACTGTCTCTTCTTGTTTCTTTGTTGTGTTTTGTTTTGTTTTTTTTGAGACAGGGTCTTGCTCTGTTGGCCAGGCTGGAGTGCAGTGGCATGATCACAGCTCGTTCTAGCTTCAGACTCCTGGGCTTAAGTGATCCTCCGGCCTCAGCCTTCCAAGTAGCTAGGACTACAGACATATACCACCACACCCAGCTAATTTTTTTTTAAATTTTTGTAGGGATAGGGTCTCACTATGTTGCTCAGGATGGCCTCCTCAAACTCCTGGCCTCAAGCGATCCTCCTGCCTTGGCCTCCCGAAACACTGGGATTACAGGCATAAACCACCACACCCGGCCTCTTCTTGGCTCTTTAATCTACCATGAGCTTCCTCTCTCCTCCAATTAGGACTAAGGTTGCAGCTGTGAGTTGTGACCTAATGAGGAATCCCAGGGGTCCCCAGAAGGATCTCAAAAGTAGCTCAGAAAAGGTCTCGCTCTCAAATATTCTTGCTAGCTGGAGGTGGAAGGCAAGGATCTGAGAGTGGGGAGGAGAAATGGACATAAAGACAAGCCCTTCCAGCTGCAGAATGAACAGGCCAGCCTCCTCTGGCTAAAAATGACAGCAGAGATGCACTGACCTGGCATGTATGGCCTTTACCATCCTCATTTCCTGCCTTGAGCTCCTGTGATTTGCCCCACCCACAGCCTCACCTGGATCACCCCATGGTGTGTATTATGCCTAGTGCAGGTGACCAACCATCCCTGCTTGCCCAGGACTGAGAGAGATCCTGGCATGAGGAATTTTCAGTTTTAAAACTAGAACAATCCCAGTTAAACTGGAACAAGTTGGTCACCCTGGATGGTGGTAACTGATTGCATCTCTAAGAATGACTGCCTACTTTAATGACCAAGGGGTTGCAAAGTCTCCCTGGCACCCTTTGGGTCATCTCAAGCCTCTGACTTCAAGGGTGAAGCCTGGGGGGGGGGTATCGGGCAGATGAAGGTGAAGCAACTAAAGACAGTGGGTCTGCACCTACAATACTAAGGTGTAGCTGCGCCTAGACCCAGCCCATCTTCCCAGTTCCCAGACCTAACTCCATGGTCCCCGCAGCCGCGCAACAGCCACCCGCACTGTACAGTGCTGCTCAGCCAGTGCCATCTCCCAGAGCGGTCTTCTTCCTGGCCCTCGGTATCAATGATAAGACTGAGGATGTGGCAGCTGGGGTTGGTTGCCACCAACCTCCCTAATGGAACCTTGATTTTCTTCGGATATTGGGTAACTGAAGTGTCCAGGCCCAGGAGCAGAGTTGTGGTAATTGCTTTCCTCTTTGCTCATAATTGGTTTCGGGTGGGCAAGCAACCCAGGTATAGCCAAAGAAATGTTGATGTCAACGGAAATCTGATGGGGCCAAACTCATCCCTTTATAAAGAGCCTGCTCCTGAAATAACTAACCAAGCTCCTGTGATAATAGCACTAATCTATTACCATATAATGGCCCCACCTCCCAACACTGTTACATTTGCAATCAAATTTCAACATGAGAGGCCGGGCACAGTGGCTCACGCCGGTAATCCCAGCACTCTGGGAGGCTGAGGCGGGTGGATCGCCTGAGGTCAGGAGCTTGAGACCAGCCTGGCCAACATGGCAAAACCTGTCTCTACTAAAAATACAAAAATTAGCCAGGTATGGTGGTGGGTGCCCGTAATCCCAGCTACTTGGGAGGCTGAGGCAGGGGAATCTCTTGAATCTGGTAGGCAGAGGCTGCAGTGAGCCAAGATTGTGCTAGTACACTCCATCCTGGACAACCAAACAAGACTCTGTTTCAAAAAAAAAAAATTCAACATGTGTTTTGGAAGGGACATTCAAACCGTAGCAGTACTTACCTTCAAAGGGCCAACCATGGTGCCTGGACTATATTATATTCTTGATAATGCTAAGCTCTCATATTAGTAATAATATTAATTCTGTCTCCATGGATCAAACATGGAAATCAGTTTGCCTACTTCCTAGTCCCATCTCAGAGGTGCCCCATCATCAGTTACTACAGCTCAGGGAGTTCCACCCACAGAGTTCTAATAAGCTCTGTCATTCCTACTGACCAGTCTGCAGTCTAAATGGAAAGGAAGTAGAGGTGGAAAGAGGCAGCAAAGAAAAGTGAGATGTGACAGTCCAACAGTGAAGGCAGACAGACCACACAGACGAGGTTTAGAATACTAAAAATGGAGCAATCTGGGGTAGCGTTAGTGCATGGACAAGCAGTCCGACCCCTCTGGGGAGATCCTGTGTTACGTGACGTGGTATCAGCTGACCACGTGTTAAGTCTCAAATCATGAGAGCCGTGAATCATTCAAAAAAAGGTGAATCTGTTAAACACAATCAGTTTAAGAATAAACTGTGCAAAAAAAAAGGTATACAGTGAGCAATATTACCATTACAAAGAGGAAACTAGTTCAAGTGAAAGTTACAGGGGCCTGATTTAGTACTGGGGTGCCTCCCTCCTTGAGCATGCTGGATAAATGGAACTTCACCAAAACAACATATTGAAGTCTTTTTGCCTCTCAGCGAGGTGTTATTTAGGTAGAAGGAAAGCAATGAAAATGAGGAAAGGAAAGCAGGTGGGTGGGGACTTGGGGTTTGTCCTTCCATTAAAAAAAAAAATCTTTTACTTGGTGCTTGGCTAGTGCCACCCCCGAGGCTCAGTCAGCCTGGCTCTTCTTGCTGGCACGTGGGGCATCGCGGCCCCTGTCCAGCAGCAGGTCCTCCAGCCACTTGCAGTGCTCCCGGAGCTGTTTCTCGCGTGGCAGCAGGAAGGTGAGGACCTTGTTACGTACGATGCCACGGTCCTCCTCCTCCCGGAGCCGCTGCTTCACGCGAGCCACCTGCTCCTCCTGCTGCACCAGGGCTCCATTCATCTCGCAGAAGGCGTCTTCAAGGTAATGGATGGACTTCAATGCCTCTTTCTTAAAGTCCTCCAGCTCACGTTGCACCCCGGTCACCTTCTGCTGCAGGATCTCCAAGTCAGCTGGTGGTGGGAGGCAGGTGGGCCATGACTGGGACAGGGAAAAGTCTCCAGACTGAAGGCCACTCTCTACCATTTTCTTCCCCTGTAGGGTATTCACCGTCATGAGAATGGACCCAGCCTGATAGAGGGGTTCCATTGTCTATGTACTATGTTGGACAAAGAGAGGGAGCCAAGAGACCAACCAGGTCAATAAATAGTTTTGGCTAGAGAGGATCATTTGGAGCAAGGAAACCCTAGAATTGTGACATCAGGGCCCCTTCAGCCAACCAGAAAGAAAGCCACAATCCATTCATTTGCATATTATAGCCTCCCGGGTTGGTTACCTAGAGCTTTGTCTGTTTATCTGACCAAGTAGATAAACAGATCAAGTTATCTGAATCCTCCCGAGAGGTGGATTCCTAACTCATCACCCTTCTAGAACCAGAACTCATGTTCTTCTTTAACCTGAGGAACAAACCAAGTTCCAGAGCAGGGAAGTAAACTGGCAGGAGCAAGGCAGGCCAGGCCAGGCTCCCTGGCTGATGGGACTGGCTGGTCACCCAGTCGGGCAAAGGAGCTGCATGGTCTTGGACTGCCCTCTGGGCTTTAGTACCTCGCTAGCAAAACAAAGACATCGTAAGAGATGGTACCTAATCTCACCTGGAGCTCTAAAATGCTAAAAAGTAATCTCTTATTCCAAATCCAGACTCTTACAATGATGCCAGATTTCTAGATAATCTTAGAAATTGTGAGAAATGTACTTAGATGTTGATGTATGGTCCACAGCAATGACCGATTCCGTAGGTGCAGGGTAAAAATGGGCTAGTCATATTTATTCAATAAATACTTACTGAGTTCTCATTACACACTGGAATCAGGGAACAAGTGTGAGCAAGAGTGCATGGTCCCCCAGCATCTCTGAATGTTGACAACTATGAGAAAAAACACATGGAAGAGTAAATCTTGTACTTTTTACCTGATAATGAGAACAAAGGAAAATGCTCCTAGCTAATCTACATTTGGTGGAGTCGGGAACAAACCTTCATCTTGCACATCTCAATCTCTTGCCCAGACCCCTCTCCTGGGCTCCAAATCTAAATGTCTCCCCAACAATGGGCCTCCAATTCAAGCCATCCGAAGCTGAATCGGTGATCTCTTTACCCAAACCAGTATCTGTTCTGGTGCTGCTGTCAGATTAATGATAGCAAACCAGAAGGACACCCACACCAGAGCCCACATAAGACACCTGGTGCTGTGATGCTAATGTTTGTCCCCTCCCAAACTCATGTTGCAATTTAATTGCCACTGTAACAGGATTACGAGGCAGGACCTTTAAGAGATGATTAGGCTGCCCTTTAAGAGATGAATGGATTAATGCTGTTATCTTGGGAGCAGGTTCCTTATAAGTAGATACATTCAGCCCCCTTGTGTCTCCCTTTCAACCTCTTTTCCCTTCTACCATGTGGTGTCTTCTGCTGTGGAATGACACAGCATGAAGGCCTTTGCAAGATGCCAGCATTTTGATTTTGAACTTCCTTGCCTCCAGAACTGTAAGGAAATACATTTCTGTTCATTCTAAATTACCCAGCCTCAGGTATTTGGCTGTGGCAGCATACAATAGACTAAGAAACCTAGGATCAACCTAGACCCTTCCATGTCAAAGTGACTGTAAGTCCTATTCAATCTACCATCACTAAGCACTCTAGCATCAAACCACCTGGGTCGAAGTCCCAGCTCTACTTACAAGCTATGTATCTTTGGCAGATTACATCATCTCCCTGAGTCTCAATTTTCTTATTTATAAAGTAGAAATGCTAATTCAGTGGTGTGCAGTTCTATGGGGAAAAGAAAATAAAACTGATTTATATTAATAGTTGTTGCCAATTTCCATAGTGTAAATACCATGGCCCATTTCAAGCTACCAACATGATGTCACTGGGAAGAGATGTATAAAATCAGCTCTCATGAGCCTGTGCAAGCTGACTCTATCATCAGCTCTCCTGAGCCTGTGCAAGCTGACTCTATCATCAGCTCTCATGAGCCTATGCAAGCCCACTCTCGCCCCACAGGGCCCGTGATGAGGGCAGCTGTCTCCTCCAAAATGCAGAGTACCCTATGTAGGTTGCCTAGCAATAGGCATCAGAGAGAGCATTTTGCAGGGAGGTTCATGGCTAAACTAAGGTGGAATTTTCTGGGGAATTTTATGGAGTTTTTTTAGCATAATAAAGTATCAAGCAATAGGGTGAAATTTTAAATGGCAAGATGAAAAAAGCAACTTCGGTTATTGAGACAGAATGGTGGAGCATTTTTCGAGGAGTCAGGAGATCTGGAGACTGGCATTGCTGTGTGATCCTAGGTCAATCACCTTCCCTCTCAGAACCTATTTCTTCCACCAAATGTGATAAGGCAGGACATGGCTGTTCTGAGGTCTCTGATGTTAAACCTCTCTTGAAGCATTTAAAATCTTCTCCCTGGAAGGCTTCATCCTTCCAGGTCCCCGATGGCACAATAAACTCCATGAGCCCAGGGATCATGAGTTTCTCACCCTGTGTACCCTCAAGCATCCTGCCTGGTGCCCTGCACATAACAACACTCAGAGAACCAGAAGAAATAGATTTTATTTTCACAGGTGACTACCAAATCCCAGGCACCCCTGGCTTTCCTGCTGACATGATGACACCTACTGGTCTTAGCAAAAACAGCAATCTCTTGATGCCACTACCTAAGAGCTAGATGGGGATTGAGGAGCCGATAAAAACAGCGTATGGTCTTGTGGTGTATTTAATTAAGGGAATGTGTGCATGTTGGGCACATAATAGGTTCTCAATAAATATTTTTGAATCAGCAAAAGGGCAGTCTCTATCATTCTCTGAGTGCTTTTCTGTTTCTACCTCTTTGTCTCTCTCTCTCTCTCTGTGTCTTATTTTCTGCCTCTTTGTCTCTTCCTCCGACAGGGAATGGTGAAAGTCATAACCAGAGCTGCGAAAGAAAAGTAGCAAAAGTCACATGGAATAGCAATTTTTCCATTTCCCTCGTGCTTTTTAATGGCGTTGTAGTCTGCTTCTCAGAACTAGAGGGGAAGACAGTATTTCCACAAGAGCTCAGCAGAGGCTAGAAGCAAGTAAGTGCTGTCAGCAGAAGACCTCACAGGGGCTTCCCGAGCCCTCAGGCAGCATCCTCAACAGGGCAACTTGATGTGCACATTCTGAACGTTCTCCTCCTAGAAATTTCATAATCAAGGACTATGCCTTCCTCACAAAAGTTCCTTCCATTTATACTAGGAAAGTAAGAAAGCTAATCACTTTGTCCCCTTAAAGATATCAAGAAAAAGGAGTTCTAACATCTCTGGGCAAGGCAGCTCTGGGCCTTGAACCCACTGTCAGATGGGTTTCTCTGTCTCTGGTCTATTTCAGTGGTTCAGAGCCTCCTCATGTCTCAGGGTGATGAAGGAACAAGAGGGAAACCTTAGCCCCACAGAGATCCCAGTCCTGCCCTTGAGAATCAGATTAAACCTGAATGGGATGGGACTCAGTGGTGGCCATGTTCTAATAGTTCCCAGGTTGGGCATCACTGTGTCTGAGCACCATTCCTGTGGGACCCTTCTCATGACTTGCCAGTGAAAGCCAGATGGTTTCCCCAGGACCCCACCCCATTATATGCCTTCATCTGTCTCTGCAAATGAAAAGAGCCTTGGTCCTTTTGGGGATTGGGAAAAGGGGCATGACACAGAGGCACTCCTTCTTCACATACCTTTTTTAAAATGAGGAAAATGCTCAGAAGCTAGAAGCTCCTCACATCCCATGAGTTAGAACCACATCCCTGGGCCACTTCTAACTACATCACTGACTGGAGGGGTAGGGCTCCCACAGTTGGCTGAGACCAATCACAGGTCCCTTCCTGCGACTAGGGCTGGGTCAGGCCTCCCCGAAACACAAGCCTCTCAATACCAGAACCAAACTGGGGGCTCTGTTCACAAGCAAGAGAGGGAGAGGATGGGCAACCAACTGTGTCTTCCACAAAGAGTAATTACACCTAAAGAAAAGACTCGGTGAAAGCACCATGCAAAATCCTCCAAAATGAACTAATGTGAGCTTTCAGGCAGAATGGGAAACAGTCTTCTGGGAGTCTCTTAAAACTGGTCTATCTCTCCCCATCCCCAAGGGAAAAAAATTATGAAAAAAACCCTAGAGCTCAGAGCAACCTCTCCAAACCCCAAAGAGCATGTGATTGGATGTTTCTAAAGGAGGGAGGACAGCTGTTTGCCCTATTTAGCCACTCTTTTCCCAGAATCCCTTGACCCTGTGCCTCCTATGGCCTGGGTGAGGATACTGCGATACAGCGAGTGTCTTCTCAGATGTGCCCATAAAATGTCTTCCATCCATCCTCCCATCCATCCATCCATCCATCCATCTATCCTTCCATCCATCTACCCATCTATCCAGCTATCCAGCCAGCCTTCCATCCATCTACCCATCTATCCAGCTATCCAGCCAGCCTTCCATCTATCTATCTGCCTATCCAGACAGCCAGCCTTCCACCTGTCCATTCATTCATCCATCTATCCATCTATCCTTCCATCCATCTACCCATCTATCCAGCTATCCAGCCAGGCTTCCATCCATCTATCCATTCAGCCAGGCTTCCACCCGCCCATTCATCCATCCATCCAACCATCCATCCACTTATTCAATGACAATCATTGAGTACCTACTTTGTGTATACTGAGCCAGGCAACTGAAATTCAAGAGAACAAACAAGACAGAAAAAACTCCTGCTCTCAAGCAGGCAGCATTTTGATGGAAGGAAACCAGTAAAGTAAACAAGCAATAAATAAGATGATTTGGGTTGATGCTAAATCTCTGAAGGCATAAGCAGTGGAAGGTGACAGCCTGTCTGGTGAGGGTGGGCTCAGGGAGGGCCTTTGTGGGGGTTAGGGAGTGGGCGACATTTGGGGCAAGATGGGAAGGAGGAGACCTGGAGATAAAATTCAGGAAGGAAGTGCAAGTGGAAAGGTCTGGGGCAGGAAGGGGCTGGAAGAGTCCAGAGGAGGCCTCTGTGGCTGGCGGGGCGGGGAAGCAGCGGGTAGAGGAAACGAGCGGGGTGTGCAGGGCTGGATCATGCAGTGACCAAGCTGGGGGAGGTGGGGTGGTACCCCCACTCTTATGAGGGCTATCCAGGGCTGCTCCAGCTGTGCAGCTTCTACCTCTGCAGCTGGTATTCCAGTCAGGGGAATGGGGACAAGGCTGGGATGGGGGGTGGGGACCAGGGTCAAGAACAAAACTTGGTGCCGTTCGCTATGATTAATTAACTCAGCACCAGAGCCCCGAGGCGTGGTGCTAAAAATACCTGCTCCCTCTGAGATGCGGCAGCTGCCACCCAGCAACTTTTACCCATGCCATTTGTCATAATTTGACACTGCTAAGGAGTGTCCACAGGGCTGTGTGTCTGCAAGAATCGGACTCATCGGCAGCCCCCCCGCCAGCTGGTCCTCGGAAACCATCCATGCCTCTGTCCTACCTTAACTCTCCTCCCATCCCCAGCCCAGCCGATGTGCCTGCCACCTGCCACCGCCTGCCGGTTCACTGCTCCTCCTGGAACAGAGCAGACCGCCTCCAGAGGTGGGAGCCAAAGCTTCCTCGAGAGCAGGAGGAGCGCATCGCTGGATGCCATGTTTCACACACTGCAACTCTGCAACTCGGATTAGAGCCATCCATCAGCGGCCCTGCCAGCCCAGGACGGCACTTTAATTAAAATATGTAAAACATCCTGGTGGGAGTGGAGCTGAAGACACAGGAGCAAGCCTTGGACAGAAGCTGGCCCTTCTCCAGCCTGGGAGGGCTAGGACTGTGCCAGGAAGGCCCTCCGAAGCAGTCTGGGGGAGTGGTGATGTCTGATATGCACCATCAGCCACTCCACTGAGCACAGAACTTAGCCAGGGCAAGAACATCTGCATGAACGAAGGCCACACCAGGTCCCCGGGCCAGAACGGCGACCCTAAGAGCATGTTGGCAAGGACTTGGCATCACACCAGTTGTCAGTCTTAGGGGTTGGAATGTTCTATTCCACTCTCCATTTTCTGAAAGGACACATTGTGAAGCTGATACCTGGACATTTATACAAACTATTCAGCAAATCCATTTCCATTTCCCAGACGAATCAACTCCCCAAGTTCAGTCTTTGTTCAGACGTTGCTTTCTATGTTGAGAGGAAGAGTGACAGTGGCAGAAGCTGCACTGTTTAGGGCAGGGAGGAGACAACTTTTTTGCACAGTTTGCCCAAAATCAGAAAAAAAATGTCTAGGCCAGTGTTTTCAATCCAACTTTTTAAAAATCATGAGATGCAATATTTAAAAATTGTTTTAAGCATGCTTTCCATTTTTTTCCCCTATCATCATTAAAGGACTTTGTGATTGTTACTGAAACATCAGAACCTGAGCAGGTATGGTGTGCTGCAGTCTCACTCTGAACATTGAATATATTGAATTGAATACATTGAATGTCTCACTCTGGCCTGCAGCACATTTTCTGGGCAATGACATAGATTGTGTGAGTGCTGAGGGATTTCAGATTGGGGAGGCAAATTGGACTCTGAGCCCAGCCAGAGACGAGGGGCAAAGAAGAGCCCCATTAGGAGTTCCTGGTTCTTGTAGAGCAAGGGGCTAGGGGACTGTTTGGAAGCCCGTCTCTGCTGCAGGAGGTGATGGGTACCACTTACTTCTCCCTCCACTCCAAGCCCTCCCAAGGACAGCAGGGTGAGGAGAGATCCCCACGGGTTCTAAATCCTGCAGGAAGACAAGCTGCTGCTCCCATCAGCCTGTACCTCTCCAACCAGGGACAACTTCCTCAGGGCAGAGCCAGAGCCACTGTCTGTGTGTTGGGGTGTCAGGCTGAATTATGTGAGCTTAAAAACCAAATCCCCTCCTTCCTGGGTTATTTAACTGTCTGCCTGGTGAGGCCGAGAGATCACTGGTGACAGACACCAGGGTCTGCCTGGCTGCTCCAGACAGAGAAGCTTTGATCACCTGGAAAACTCCAGACACCAGGCCTCCTAATGATGAGTAATGAGCTCAAACCATCGGAAAGTTACCTAGCACCATGCACTGGGGACGTGCACAGCTTCCACAGAAGCCTGGGCCAGGGAGCCAGTGCACAGTCATCTAGTCTCCTAAGAAAGAGTTTGACCCTGACTCCCACACCTACCCCAGCCCCACCGAGTCGTGCCAGCTTGTTGATAAGGCAGGGAAGCTGGGCACTTGTCTGTTCCAAGGGTTGATTTGGGGTCTAGAGGCCAGAATTTATCTTTATGCTCAAGAATAAAGCCTCCTCATTTGTTCATTCATTCATTCACTCATTCATATATTCAACACACATTTATTGAATGATTAAGATAAGCCAGGCATGGTGCTGAACGCTTAGGACAGAAGACACTCAAAGGAGGCTTCTGTCCTGAGGGAATTTGCGATCTCCTTGGAGATAGCCTGCAAACCCACCCTCACAAAACTCTGGGATAAGGAGCCTGACAGACTTGGCTACAGGGTGTTAAGATCACTCAGAGGAGACGGCTCTAAATTAGAGTGTCCCTTCCTTCTGGCAGTGAGGACAGGAGCAGGATGGGATGGAATTCAGATATTCCAGGTCCTTCTAGGCTGGGATCCTAGGTCATCCCAGTCTATTTGAGCCTGTGAGAATTCCCAGTCTCAAGCTGTACCTGCATCACTTCATCTGGGATTTCCTCCTGCTCTGATGTCGGCTGGAAACATGTCAACCTTGAGTCCCCCTTTTGGCTTCATGGAAACTTAAGCCCATTGAGTCTCAAACTTTGACATACCTTAGAATCATCTTGGGAGAGTGTTAAAATATCATTTTTAAGTTCTGAGTCCCACTCCCAAGAGATTCTAATTGAGAAGGCCTTAGAAGACTGAAATTAGGGTGATCAACCATCTTTTTTTTTAATAGACAGGATCTCGCTACATTACCCAGGCTGGTCTCGAACTCCTAAGCTCAAGGAATTCTCATGCCTTGGCCTCCCAAAGTGATGAGATTGCAGGTGTGAGCTGATCAACCATCTTGATTTACCCAGAACCAACATGGTTTCCCAGATATGAGACTTTCCATTTTAAAAGTGGGACAGTCCCAGGAAAACTGGAGAGGTTGGTCACCCTAGCTAGGGCAGACACTGTTAATCACTTCCCAGTGGCATTCCTTTCTTCCTTGAATTACAAAATCCCAATTTTGATGAGGCAGTAACATGCTTAGGGAAGGCTCACCTTCACCAAACCCAGGTGGTAAACCCGGGTGCATTCAGTAATTCCATTCCCTGTTGCTATTGATTTACTTAAGGTAGGCTTGTGATTCACTTCTGTCCAACAAATCGTAAAAAGAAAATTTGTGGAAAGGATATTGTCCCTGAAGTTTAGGAGTGAGACAGGGAGGGAGAAGGAGAGATGTCTGCTCTTTCTTCTGCCTTGGATGCAGTTGTCTGACAACATGATGGTTGGAACTGTGGCAGCCATTTTGCAAGCATGAGGAAAATCTGAGGATGAAAATTCAGCTGTGCTAAGGACAATTAGAAAGATAAAAAGAGTGTTCACTGTTTAATAATATCATTGATACTCTAAGCCAAACCTGAAATTATCTCCCATGTAATTGACATGTGATTAAATGTCTCTCTTGCCCAAACAACTGTTGTCTCATATCCTGTTAATTGTAGCCAAACACATCATGATTTTACAAAGGGCCTAGAAATCAGTATTTTTAATAAGATCCACAAAATCATTCTGATGCCCTCCATCAATCTAGCTAATCCACAGACCAGCAGCATCAGTATCTGCTAGGAACTTGCTGGAAATGCACATTCTCAGGCGCCCCAGACCTTCTGAATTAGAAACTCTGGGAGTTTCCGGGGCCCATCAGTCTGTATTTTAACAAGCCCTTGAGGTGATTCTGACAATTGCTACAGTTTAAGAATCATTGAGCTAATCAATACCTGAGACTCTGAGTAATATAAGACCCAAGAAACTTCTGGATGGAAGTTTTCGTCTTAACCCAGGTCTCAGTTGCTTCTTTATATTGCTTGGGAAGCAAAGCAGTATGTCTTCTCACCTTCTGTGATTTTTCTCCTTCCTCCCCAGGCTCTTCCTCAGGTAATCTTGCATTAGTTGGATGCTTTGACCAGATTTCCTGGCCTGTATTATTTAACAGCATGTGGTGACAGGGGAGGGAGGCAGTTCTTTGCAGTCAGTCCTGGCCAGGGCAGGAGGTAAACTTGGTCAACCCAGCAGTTAAGGAGAGTGGCTGTCAATGCCCCTGGCCCAGTAACCCTGGGTGAGTGTTAATACCCTTCACCAGTACTCAGCTCATCAGACATTGTATTACATGGCAGCCAGCCTGGGAGGAGAAGAGGAGGGGAGGCCCAGCCAGCTCCTTCTCTTCCTTCCTAGGGAAGCCTTGCCTTGGCTGGCCCAGTAGTAGTCTAAAGGCAGAAACTGAAAAATAGACTCCACACTGCAAGGGGGATCCATTGTCAGTTCATTAAAAAAGGAAATTATAAAATCCCTAATGACACCTCTTCTCTGGACTATTTCCTCAAAAATAATTTTCAGCATTTCACATGTTCTCCTGAATCTTCCTCTTTACAACTGAGCACTCTGTCAAAGGATTGTCCAATGAGCATCACATTGTAAATAATAATTTATTTTTTAAAAAAAAATATGAATTCTCACCCTTAAAGCGTTTTCTATGTGCCAGGCACAAGGACTTTATGTGCATCGTGTTTTGAAGTAAAGAGCCACCAGCCCCGGCATGCCCGCCAAGGCTCCCCTTTGTCCAGGTGAAATCAGGTTTAGGAGTCCTATCATGACAGCTTTATTTTGTCCATCTCCCACTCAGATGCATCAAATAAAGCCAGATGCCATAAAATATTTAAACACTCGCACCACTTATGCTGCGTGGTGCAAGGTGGCAGGACTATCAACAAGGAACAAAGATCCACTGGCCTGCAGTGCCCCTGGGTAGCTGAGAATGTGGTCCATCCGCTAAGGTTCTGAAAACTGAATTCAGCTTCCAGTGGTTTTGAAGTGTGTTATCAGAAAGAGGGGGCCGTGCCGAAGATCTGCCTTCCGCCTCTAGTGAGCACATCTGTGCATCTCTGGCTCCCACTGCCATTGGCCTTGCCTTGGGCACATCTCTCTGAGGGCCACGCCAGCCACCCTTGTTTACAGCCTACCAACAAGTCAGGCTGCTTCCGGGAGTGGGGCCCCCTGGTGCTCAGGTCTTGCTCACACTGACAGGCAGACACGCTTCAGCTCTTGGGTGGTCACTGGCCTAGATGTTCCAGTGGTCGACCTAACCCATGATTCATACTTTTCTTGGCTATCATCATTTAGTCATTGTTGTAACCGAGGCCTAGATGCCAAATGGTCCCTCTCGTACAATAGCTGAGATAAGCAGTAAAGTCAGAAAAGGCCACTAAGCAGGAAAAAACCATTTAAGGCTATGTGATGGTCATGCTGTTAGGAAGAGGCAGTTTGGAGAGTTAGCCTGAGAGCAAGGTGAAAAGACCCAACCACTGCCGAGTCTGACTTTGGTTTTGCAACCAACCCATGGGAGCCAAGCAGGCTGTCTCCTCCCACCCCATGTATGCCCTCTAGTAGCCAGGTAGATGCCCACTTTATGCCCTTTTCCCTCTGGTTCCTGTGTTGGGAGCATCTCAGCTGCTTCCTGCCAGCTACACAAATACTTTTTTGCCACAAGGCCGGTCACTCCCCACCAACTCTAGACCCTGTCAACCCAGAGAAGAGGGTAGAAAGGCCCCAGGAGGGCTTATGAGCCTGGCTTTTAAAGCCACCTTCATTTGATTCCCAGCACTGGGATTGGGGAGGGGTCAAAGTGATCCCACGGGCTGAGGGTGACAGGTGAGCAGAGGTTAGCCAAGGCTCCAGAGGGTGTTACTTTTCAGACACAGTGTTCTGGGTGCAATTAAAAGCCTGGTCTTCGGGAGAAGTGTAAACCGCAAAATGCTGCTAGGCCAGGGTGCCGGTCAAAGCCCACGAGCAGGCAGCGAGGTGCCCAGGCCCCCTCCTCAGACACACCACCTCCAGGTAACAAAGCCTTCAGGAATCAATCAACTGCTGCCGGCTGCACCATTCTGTCTGAGCGGCTGCCTTTTCTCCCTCTGCTCTTACCGGCGGAGGTCAGAGTTCACATCAAATGTCATTAATCTTCTTCCTGGGGGCTGGGGGCTTATTGGACAGTCCTATTAATCAGAGGCCTATCACACCCACAGCCTGGCTGGGTCGCCATTGTCCTGTTCCTCACCTATCATAGAAAGATTAGATTATCAGTGACAACTGAGACACCCTTTGAGTCACAGGAAAGCTGGAGATTGGGGTTGCTTTTATTTTTTTGTATATATATCCTCCTGATTTGAGGATGAGCTGTTTCTTGTCCTGTCACACCACGTCCTTTTCTTCAAAGAATCGGCTTTAAGAATCCAATTTGTCAAACTGGACAATCATTGGCAAATCCATGAAAAAAAAAAACCCTCGGTGACTTTATCAAAAAAGGTAAAATAAAGCAGAAGGTTTTAAATGGGGCCTGAAAGGATTAGAAAATAAGTTTCATTTGACAACAATTAATCTCTGAAAAGCAAGGGCTTTGTAAAAAGGAACAGGCAGAAATGTGTCCAAAGGGGGTCCTGAGGAGCCACACATGGGGTTCTGTCCATTCCCTGTGCGCCTATCCCTCTTCCAGAGTGGAGCGCAGCGGAGATGTGGGCCACAAAGGCATGAGAGACCTTCCAAGCTTCCCCCTAACTCTCTACCAACCACAGTCAACAGCAGCAACACAACCGAACAGAACCAACAAAAACACCGGAGCAGAGCAGCGCAGAGAACCCAGCCCTCCAGGTCTCCCAAGTGTGTGACCGACTCAGTCACCCAGAGCTACCGAGCCCTCCTAGAGAGGCCCTGTGGGGTCATAAGTGAAGGGGGCAATCCTGGCCCATTCCTTCAGTGGCTCATGCCTGTAATCCCAGTACTTCGGGAGGCCGGGGCAGGTGGATCACAAGGTCAGGAGTTCAAGACCAGCCTGACCAAGATGGCAAAATCCATCTCTATAAAAACACAAAAAAGTAGCCGGGCATGGTGGTGGGTGCCTGTAATCCCAGCTACTCGGGAGGCTGAGGCAGGAAAATTGCTTGAAACTGGGAGGCGGAGTTTGCAGTGAGCCGAGATCATGCCACTGCACTCCAGCCTGGGTGACAGAGTGACACTCTATCTTGGAAAAAAGAAAGAGGAAGGAAGGAAGGAAGGAAGGAAGGAAAGGAAAGGAAAGGAAGGAATCCTATGCATTCCTACAGATATAGATAGTCCCTTTTTGGTTTGTTTTTTTTTTTTTTTTTAGGCAGAGTCTCGCTCTGTAGGCCAAGCTGGAATGCAGTGGCATGATCTCCGCTCAGTGCAACGCAACCTCCACCTCCCAAGTTCAAGTGATTCTCATGCCTCAGCCCCTGGAGCTGGGACTACAGGCGTGCCACCACACCCAGCTAATTTTTTGTACTTCAGTAAAGATGGGGTTTTACCATGTTGCTCAGGGTGGTCTCGAACTCCTGAGCTCAGACAATCTGCCCACCTCAGCTTTCCAAAGTGCTGGGATTACAGGTGTGAGCCACCGCACCCAGCGATAGTTCACTTTTAACCATTTGCATTGCCCTATAACAACCATTTTGTTTTCCTGCCGTAATTCCATTGGCAGTAAGGAAAGTTTCTGCTATAAATATATTTAAAAGCAAAGCCATGCAAGCTTTCAGACTCCCAAATATTCCAGCAACGTCAGCATGGTCAACACTGCATAACATGTCCACTGCTGTGCTCGTTAAAGAAAGATTTGTGAGACGACTCAGGGTTGGTGTTTGTCCACTGCAAGTGTGCGACCAGTTTCATTTTCAAAAAGGATCGTTCCCTTGGTAGTTTGTGATCATTAGCGAGATGCTGCGCCTCAAAGCAATTTTGGTGTTTGGGAAAGACGCTGTATGTCTTTACATACTGGCTGGATGCATTAAGGTCAAACCAGTTGATCATTTGTGAAAATTGAACACTTGAACATGTTAACTGTTGACAAACCTTGACAGGTATCATGTCTGCCTTTATTAGGAGATTAATTAAACGCTGCTGGAGGTGCTGGTGTGGCGTGAAAAGCCTGGATTTGGTGATAGATAGATTTGGAGACAGATCCTGGCTCTTTACTTGGCTCTAAGGCCTTGGGCTAGTTTCTTAAACTCTCTGGGTCTCCATTTATTTGTGTGGGAAATGGGGGTAATAAAACTTACTTCATAGACTTTGTGAGAATTAAACAGAAAAAGTACGTGCTCAGGAAATGTGAGATCCCTCCTACCCCACTGTATCCCCTCTAGAAACATGAGCCAAGTGTTCATCTGTGGACGGGCACTCTGTGGGCGTGTTCATCTGTGGACGGGCACTCTCTGGGGTGTTCATTGTGGACGGGCACTCTGTGAGGTGCTCATCGTGGATGGGCACTCTGTGGAGTGTTCATCTGTGGACGGGCACTCTGTGGGGTGTTCATCGTGGACGGGCACTCTGTGGGGTATTCATCTGTGGACGGGCATTCTGTGGGGTGTTCATCTGTAGACGGGCATTCTGTGGAGTGTTCAGCTATGGATGGGCATTCTGGGAGGTGTTCATCGTGGACGGGCATTCTGTGGAGTGTTCATCTGAGGGACTCTGGTATGGCACCCCTTGCTAACTGCTGGGATGAATCAGCTCAAAGCCAAATTTAGGTTAATGTCAAATGAGAGGGGAGAACAATGAATGCATCATGCTTTATGCTTCTGTTCAGGCTTCTGATCTAAAGACCAATTGTTAAGTTATTTCAATAAGAGTCTGCACCCTCTTTGGAGATCATGTGGAATCTGAAGTCAGAGCCTGGCTGAGTTTCCATTTAAGCAAGCATACTATTTTTGATTTACTGACCTTTCTGCAAACTTTCACCATCCTGAAGCAATCCTAGAGGGGAAGAATTGTGAGGTACCTCTCTAAGCACCCAACGTGGGGTGAGGTGCTGGCCCTGAGAGGACATCGAGAGGGCATGTCCCATGCAGGAGACCTCTGGCCTATCCTTCAGCTCTGGGGACATTCCCCAAGGGTGGGTGACTTTCTACCTTGGGAGTTCAAAGATGAATGACATCACTGTCAAATAATGGCTGAGAGAGTAGGGGGCCTGGAGTCTGAAGCCTGAACTAGAGCTAATGATGACACCCAACATTTATTCACTCTAAGCTAAGCAACATGCTTGAAGCTTTCTTTTTTTTTTTTTTTTGAGGGAGTCTCTGCTGCCCAGGCTGGAGTGCAGTGGCATGATCTGGGCTCACCACAAACTCTACCTCCCAGGTTTAAGCAATTCTCCTGCCTCAGTTTCCCAAGTAGCTGAGATTACAGGCACCTGCCACCATGCCCAGCTAATTTTTGTATTTTTAGTAGCGATGAGATTTCATCATGTTGGTCAGACTGGTGTCCAACTCCTGACCTCAGGTGATCCTCCCGCCTTGGCCTCCCAAAGTGCCGGGATTACAGGCATGAGCCACCCCACCAAGCTGATGCTTGAAGCTTTAAACCCTGCATTGCATCCAAGCTTCCTATCAGCCCTACGAGGTAGATAAGATTACTGTCACAGCTGAAAACACTGAGAAGTTACACCTGTTGTCCAAGGGCCACATGGCTCTCACCGAGCAGAGTGGGAGCCATATATGAGAGACGCCCATACTCTTACCAGCTGGTCACACAGTTTTCCCAAACACATTGACTCCTTCAATGCTCCCGCAGTAGAATCCCAGCAGCCACGCCTGCACCTCATCCCATCTTAGGGCAAAACTCACCTTCTGCTTGGAAAAGACACATGATATGCAGGGACCTGTGCTTTCCACTGGGGGACCTTTCTCTGCACGTTGGGACTCCAGAGGTCACCTGGGCCTGGGGTTTAACCCTGCAATACGTACACACACACACACACACACATACACACACACACACACGCGAATACAAAACCACAAGTAGAATTCTTGGTACCCTGCCTAGCCTGCAGGGGAGGGGCAGTGGCCTCTCTTTCTTCTCACCACCCCTCCACCCCCCAGCCCCTGCACACCGGCATCCACTGATCTGCTCCCTGCTGGGCTATTGGAGCTAAAGAGGGACACGTTTGTCTCCCACCCACTTCCAGGGCTGTGTCCTTGGCTTCGATGACCTCACGGAGGCTCTCACCTGAAGTGCTATTTAGGTTTAAGGGGCAGGAAGAAAAGAAAAGAACAGCTGCAGCCTAAAGGAAGTATTATTGGCAGCCAGGAGAGAGACTCGGGGCTCGCAGAACCAAATGAAGAATTTGTAAGCTTTCAGCCACCTGAAATTGTGGTGCTCTCCCCCCACGCGCTTAATAAGAGCTGACAGCCTGCATTGTTCTGCCACGACAAGGTACGCTGCAGCCCAGTGATAGGGCGGGAGCAGCAGGGGGACAAAGGCAGCAGAGCCGAGGAGGGGCAGAGCGAGGGGTGAAACATAAAGACAGAGGGCTGAGGCGGGTGAGACTCCTAACTGGGGGCCTGGCAAGAGACCCTGGGAACGGCAGCCCACTGACAGTGGAGACCAGGAGCTCCAGATGGCTTTTTGTCTCGATGCAATAAAAAATGTAATCTGACAGGCCCTGGGATGGGACTCAGGGAAACAAAAGTCTGAGTGGGGCGGGGAGCGGGAGTGGGCCGGGTTCAAGGTATCAGAGTCTGAGAAAGACGAAAAGAAGTGGCTGTCTCTTCAAGCAATTATGGGCTGTGCAAATGACATTGAATTCCAGAGGTACACGCCAGGGACAAAGCCAGTTGTTTTTGGGTCTTGGCAGGGGTAGAGGAATTGGAAATGCACCGGACATTTGGCCTGGGAAGAAAGGTGATAACTTTGCCGATTACCCATGGATGTGGGCTCTTTGTATCCACACTCTTCTCCCCACCCCAAGTCATTAGGGGGTGATAGAAAGATACAGGGCTTCCTGGAGCCGTTTAATTGCTCATAGACTGAAAAGTGATGAACTCCATCGAATTGCACAGACGTCCTGTAGGAGACCAGCTGCCATATTAATGTGGCTTCTCAGAGGGGAACACACCCCCACTTGCTTCACCAGAAGCACACAGAAGCCCAGGGAAACAGTGGTCCCCCCTGTGGCTTCTGATAGGGCTGTCGCTTTTTATTAAGTGATCTCTGACTTTCAGATCACTGCATGTTTTCTTCCCAAAGGTCTTGGTTGCCGTGTAGGCCCAGCACACAGCAGGTTCCCGATAAATATTAAACAGCGATGCTAGTGATGTCTCCAGATGTCACTGTAGGGGACGAATTGTTACCCAGGGAATGACCCCACACTAGGACTATGGTGTGGTCACTATGGCTGGATAGCAGGAAACTTAAGGTGTCATGGGTTAGGGGTTCTGAGGTAGGGAAATGGGGCAGGAGGGTTAGTGGATATTACGAAGAGCCTCTTAGACAAAAATTATAAGGCCAGAAGATGCATAGGTCTGGTGAGGATGTGGGGAAACAGGCATCTCAGATCGTGGTAGAGGAGGCGGAGTAAACGCTTTTCCAAAAACAATGTATTAATAGTGATTAAAATGTAGACGGCCAGGCGCAGTGGCTCTTGCCTGTAATCCCAGCACTTTGAGAGGCTGAGGTGGGTGGATTGCTTGAGCCCAGGAATTCAAGATCAGCCTGGGCAACATGGTGAAACCCTGTCTCTACAAAAAAAAAAAAAAAAAAAAGCCAGACATGGTGATGTGTGCCTTTAGTCCCAGCTGCTTAGGAAGTTAAGGTGAGAGGATGTCTTGAACCTGGGAGGTGGAGGTTGCAGTGAGCTGAGATCACACCACTACACTCCAGCCTGGGCGACAGAGTGAGACTCTGTCTCAAAAAGAAAAAAATGTAAATGTGCACACCCTTTGACCCTGCAATCTCAGGAATCCACCCCACAGCACGGGTACAGATATATGCAGAGTTGTATACATAAGGGTGTTCATGGCAACATGGTTCATAATAAAAAGAGAGAATAACCTTAGCCATTCCTCATTAGGGAAATTGGTGGTGCCTACCTATGACAGAATACTCTACAGTTATTAAAAACAGTGAAGTGACTCTAACCACTGATGTAGAAAGACTTTTAAGACAGCTTAAGAGAAAAAAAAAACTAGTCAAAAATGATGTATACAACATAGCATTGTGTAAAAACAAACAAAAAAACCCTCAATATCTAAATATGGGTGCATGAGCAAATCTATAGAGCAATATCTAAATATGGGTGCATGAGTAAATTTTTATCATGAAAATGTCAGCTGGGTGTAGTGGCTCACACCTGTAATCCCAGCACTTTGAGAGGCTGAGACAGGTGGATCACCTAAGCTCAGGAGTTTGAGACCAGCCTGGTCAACATGGTGAAACTCCATGTCTACTAAAAATACAAAAATTAGCCAGGTGTGGTGGCGCGCGCCTATAATCCCAACTACTCAGGAGGCTGAGGCAGGAGAATCGCTTGAACCCGGGAGGTGGAGATTACAATGAACTGAGATTGCATCACTGCACTCCAGTTGGATGACAAAGAGAGACAGATAGAAAGAAAGGAAGGAAGGAAGGAAGGAAGGAAGGAAGGAAGGAAGGAAGGAAGGAAGGAAGGAAGGAAGGAAAGAAAGATTCATAATTTAAAAAATTAAAGCACACATTCAACAAACATCAGCGTGTTTTAAGCATGAACTTTGAAGTCTGATCAGGCCACGAGTCCTGGCTTCATCTCTCTTGGCTATGATTTCAGGCAAAGTTCTCTGAGCTTGTGTTTCATGGCAACATGGTTCGTAATAGAACCATGTTGTGTGTCTCTGAGCTTTGGTTTCCCCCACTGTAGGCCAGAGGTAGTAATAGTACTCACCCCACAGGGTTGTTGGAAGATTTAGATGAGATATGCATGGAAAAGCTCAGTGCCTGATACACTGTCAGTACTCAATAAATGGCACCATTGATGTATTATAGACCGAGTGCCTCTAAGTGTCTCTCAAGAATTGGGAAGGAAGGAGGGAAAGCAACAGAGGACCCCAAATTACCCAATGGGCAAAAGTCTCAAAAATATCCAAGGTCCTGGGATACATCTTTGTTTTTCATGCTAAGTCCTCCAAACTCTGCTGTGTGTTTGATTCTTTCAGCACATCTCAGCAAGGAGCAGGCGCACTGCAGGTGCTTGCTAGCTAGCAGCCAGTGCTGCAGCCCTAGACCCCAGCCAAGTTAGTTTCCTTCAGGCGTCCGGCTGCAATGCCAGGGTGCAGGTGTGTTGGGGCCGGGATGGGTGGGTGCAAACTGGGAGGCACAGGAAATAAATTCAAGATTTGATAGGTACAAGGCACATCTGTAAAGATAGCCAGCAGCAGGGGGCCGGACTAGGCACTGGGTGGGATGTGAGAGAACTGAGCTTTAGAAACTCATGGGCATGAGTCAATCAAGAGCTGCGGTCACGCCCAGGACAGAGAAAACTCAGGGGGCGGGCAGGAGAAACAATTCCATGAGGGGGGAGGCTGTGTGAGCCCCAGAGAAGGCCTGGCCAGCCCACTGGGCAGGGGCAGCCCCCAAACTCTAGCAAGGAGACCCTTCTTCAGCCAGAGGACCCAGCTCTGAGTGCTGGGAGCTTTGCCAGGAAGGACGCGGCTGTGCTTGCCTCTAGGCATCACCTACACATGAGTCTTTCTTTACCTCAACCCAAAGTGAGCAATGCAAGCTTGAGATGGCAATGCCAACTGTAATGACATCTAGCAGATGACCACCTTGTCACGACTGGGCATCAGTGAGCCTGGGTACACATCTGCCGGGACACTTAATAGCATGTGACTTAGGGAAAGTTACTCTCTGAGCCTCCGTTTCCCCAGCTACAAAATGGAGAGGCTAATGGTAACAACCCTATTGCCAGCCTCACAGGACAGCTGGGAGTGTTGGGGGACACAGTGCTCCACACAGAGGAGGGCACAATGGTGCCCTTGTGCCCCTCCACACAGCAGCACGCAGTTTCCTGCACATCTCATCTGATGCTGGCGCAGGAGGCAGCCTTTCCAGACATCTCACTGAGAAACAGAAAGAAGGGAGGCCTGGTGCCTTGCCAGGGCCCCACAGCGACAGCCCAGCTTCAGGACCCCTCTCTAGTGCTCATTCCATGGCTGGTTTGAAGACATTTCTGATAAGTTTGAAAGGTGAGATTCTTTTTACTTTCTCTTCTCTCTCCCTCTCTCTTTCTCTTTCTCTCTCTCTCTCCCTCTCTCTCTCTTCCTCTCTCTCTTCCTCTCTGTCTCTCTCTGTTTTTTGTTCTGGCTTTTGTTGTTGCTGTTTGTGCTTCTAACCAAGAGCTAAGGCAGAACTTTAAGAAGCCGCTGTCTTCCCATCACTTCTGTTGATCAAAATCATCCTCCTGAAGACTCAGGTGTGGGCTGCACAGCTCAAAAGCCAAGATGGTAGAGAAAGCGCAGAGTGGTGAGGGTCAGGTGTGTGAGGGGAGAGGGTCCACTCGATGGAAAGAGGGGGAAGAGGGGCTGTGGGTGTGGAGGTTTGCAGGATGCCCCACTAGGCTGACCCACCACAGGTTTGGGAGGCCTAGAGAGCAGCTGTATCTTTTGAGGACTGTATAAGGGGTCAGAAGCCCCACTTCTTCCTACCTTCCGTGTACAGAGGAGGGCAGGGTTCTCATTTCTACTGCCACCCTGATGGGGCCAAGATGCAAGCGTTATCTCACCTCTTACTCTGTGTCCTGGAAGCAACCTGGGAAGTCATCTTGTTCAAACATTTTGTTTTGCAGGAGAGGAAACTGAGGCAGAAAGAGGCTGAGAAATATGCTCAATGTCACACACCTAGAGCGGCTGAGCTGGGCTTTATGCAACTGATTGGAGAAGGCAGTGGGCAGAGGAGAAGGAAGGAAGAGACAGGGCCCGGGCAAGAGAGAAAGGGGTTGACAGGGATCGCTTATGCGGGGAAGGGACATCGGGGACTGCTCAGGACATTGGGGTCTGCACAGAAAAGGCCCAAGCCCTGGTTTGGTACATTCCAAAAAGTGAATTGACTTCCAGATGAATGGCCACTTAGGGAAGATTGCAGAGAATGTGGCTAGATCACTAGGGGGAGACTCCAAAGGCCCATCTTCAGTAAGAATACTCTGATGTTTGCTCATTCTGTAGTTGTTAGCTTTGGAGAGACTGCTGCGAGACAGTGTAAAGTGTTAAACCGACTCTCTTCCTTAGGAGGATAACTTATAGCCTCAAGTCAGCTGCGGTTGCAGTCCATGGGACTTACATTGAAAGAAAGAACGTCAGCCCCAGACATCACAACAGAGAAGCCCAGGGGACCCAAAGAATCAGCAATCTGTTTCTCCAGGGCTTGAAGAACAAGGCAGACAATGGTCTTTGGAGGGAGTTTGAAGGTTTCAGACCTTGAGGTAGACCAGATGGCCTCTAAGGGTTTCTCCCTACAAGAAGAGTATTTGTTCCAATGGTTTAGTTACTAAATGGATACCATGGGCTATCCATTCTTCTTGTTCAGGCGTCCTAGAACCAAGACCATAACCTGCCAGTCTAGAGTTGCCTTTCAGCTTGGAGCTTGCTCGGGCATGGGGGCAGGAGAGTGGGGTGGGGAATGGGATTCCACAACCTCTTCCCAGCTTCCTCCCAGCTCTGATGTCCTCTCCCTCACCTGAGGTGTGAGGGGGTAATGGCACTGAGCAACCCTCACAGCCACACAGCGAGGGGATTAATTAACGTGGCTAACATGCTCGGAGATCCCTAAATGAGGGCGTTAGCCAAGGGCCAACGTTATTAGAGTGATGATGGTTATTAGGATTATGCTATTGTTATTATGTTTGCTCTCTCAACCCTTAAATCACACTCTATCTCACCATCACTTGCATTTTATGTAATTATAGCTTATATAGGTAACAAATGGATATTTCTGCAAGCTTAGGAGTGAGCCTTCTGCATACATTAATTTGCTTGATTAGTTCTCTATTTAGCGTGCTTTGTTCCCCCAAACCCCCCTTTCCTGCCCAGCTTCAACAGAAAATTAATGAGTTTTAACACCTTGTAAAAGTGGGTTGTGCTGTGGGAATACCTCGAGTGTACTTTGGGTTTTAAATCCACACATTCAGAGGCTTCCTAAAGGTTATACAAAGGTTAACAAACAATTAATATGTTGAATTAGTGTGCTAAATCTGTTTGCCCAATCTTTGCAATCTAAAGGCCATTAGCCAACAGCCTCAACACTTCCATTGATCTCTCTCTTTTCTAGCCCACCCTGTTCCCTGAATAATCTGGGTGAAAAGAAAGAAAAAAAAAAATTCTGAATTGAGAGCCATAAATATTGCTGGAAAGTTTGGGATTTCTTGCTACTTAAGCCTCAAAGCTTTAGGAACCCTAAGAGACTTGATCAAGTGAGTCAAAAATTTTGAGAAGACAATGAAAAATGGGAAGAAGTTCTGCTTTTTTAAACAATGAGCAAAATGTGAGTTAGTCTTGTACATGGATCCCGTCTTGAGTTCATGGCTCTTGTGTTGATTCTCTCCCTTGTTTATTGGACAAAGGGGATGGAGAAGTGGTGGGAGATAATTCCCATCTTAGTGGACTCATTGGAAAGAGGCTCTCTACTACTCTCTCAGGAGAAAATGTAACAGAGCTATTGAGGGCCAGAATGTTTCTTTCCTTAGGAGAAAGAAGACGAGGGTAAGGAAATAGCCAAATGTAATCCAGGTGGTAAGATTGCCCCCAGGGGCCTCCTAGTCCTTCAAAGAACCTCATTGCACTCCCTCATTTTAGGATGTTGTTGTTCATGATGACAATGATCATGATTATAATGAAGACCATGACCTTGATGAGATTGTCGAGATTTCTTATTAGAATCCAGTGGGCATGAGAAAAGGAACATGCAGCAGTCCTTTCCAGCCTGGCCCCTTAAGAGGAGCTTTCCTGCCCATGTGATCCACCTCTATCCTTGGCTCAACAGAAACAATCTCCCGTGTTGACTGAAACCCCATATCCTTGGCCTGTTCCCAGCTTCTCTGACTTGCCCACCACCTTGTCTCCCTAGCTACGACCCCTTTTGTGATGATCACTCTTGCACACAGACTGTCAGCTTTGACCCATGAGGTGAGTCCTTAGACATGATCTGACATTGGCTCTGGGACTCAACCCACAAACCTCGCTCGGGTCTTCCCTCTAGTGTTGGAGGTAACTCCTGTAGAGAACTTTAGAGGTGTCATCATTTTCCTCTTCAGAGTAAACACGAGCAAGAACTGAGAGCTAGCTCTCTGTCTGCTTTTGCTTTTATTGGTAGGTGGGGTCCAAAAATTGTAACAACTAGACATAGTCACCGACCAACCAGAATGGAAATCTGTTGAAAACAAACAAAATAGCTGTGCCCTTGCATGCCAGTCAGATGTCTGCCCTGGTTGTCTGAATATCTACGGGAAAGCATTGTTTTACATCCTGTCAGTGCACTGCTCATGGACTTTCTTGATTGCATTTGGCTTTTGCATTGTTTGTGAATTAAGCTTTGTTGAATTTTACTTCTACTTGCAATAACTGGTATGTGCAAATACCTTTGTTTCTAAACCTTCATGGATGTGGATGTTAATGGCAATAATGAAGACGTGTCGGGCACTGTCCTGAGAGTTTTATGTGAATGATGTCGTTCTGATTCTTTCAGCTGAGGTAGCTACAATTACTACTCCCGTTTCATAGATGAGGAAAAGCAAGATTAGAGAGGTTGTGGAATTTGATCAAGGTCACAAAACTGAAAAGTGATGAAACAAGCTCTTTTTGATGCCAAAACACACGTTCTCCCGCAAGAGAAAATATTTTATTTAACAAGTTTTACACACTGTCTCTTATCCCAGAGCCAATCAGATGAGTCACGTAAGCCCACTGGCCTTTTTTCTCTACCTGAAAATGACGGTATTTGAAGTGTAGCTTACATTAACAGATACAAAGGAAGAAAAATCATAGCTATCCAACAATCAGAAAATGAAAAAACAAATGATGGTATATCTGCTTCGTTGTACATTATCAGTCATTAAAAATAAATTTTACAAAGAGTTTGTTAACATTCAAGTGTGTTAATGATATCAAAATAATTGAATGAAGCAGGAGATAAAATTACGTATTAGGCATTTTATGATTACAACTACTTAAAACATCACACACAGAATGCTAACGTCTTTACAGATGAAAGGTAGTGATGTTTATAGCTTTGAAATGCACTAAAAATAAGATAATTGTAGAATCTGAGTAGTGGGTATGGAATGTTCGCTTTTTTATGTGTTTGAAAGTTTTCAGAATAAAATGTTAAAAATATACATGTAGAAAAAAAAGAGAACGAAAGGAAAAGCTTACAGATGTTAAGAACAGCCATCTCTGGCCAGGCGTGGTGGTTCACACCTGTAATCCCAGCACTTTGGGAGGCTGAGGTGGGCGGCTCACCAGAGGTCAGGAGTTCGAGACCAGCCTGGCCAACATAGTGAAACCCCGTCTCTACTAAAAATACAAAAAAAAAAAAAAAATAGCTGGGCATGATGGCACACACCTGTAGTCCCAGCTACTCAGGAGGCTGAGGCAGAAGAATTGCTTGAACCCAGGAAGCAGAGGTTGCAGTGAACCAAGATCATGCCACTGCACTCCAGCCTGGGTGACAAAGCAAGACTCTGCCTCAGGAGAAAAAAAAAAAAAAACAGAACAGTCATCTTTCTGTGATGGGATTATGGGTGATTATTTTTCCTCTTTCTAATATTCTACTGTTTCAGTTACCTATTGTTACATCAAACCATCCCAACACGTAGAGACTTAAAACTATATCCATTGACGATTTCTTATACTCTGTGAGTTGATGGCCTAGAACAACAAAACTATTTATTATTTCTCCTGATTCCATTTGCTAGCAGGCTGGTTCCTCAGCAGGTTTTGTCTGGATTCACTTAGGCAGCTGCTGTCAGCTGGAGAGTCACCTGGGGTGGCAGATCCAAGTCAGCCTCCCTTACGCCGTTGGTGCAGAATGATGATGGTGCGACTTTCTCTCCACGTGGTCTTTCATCACAGGCTTCTTCGTAGATGGCTGCCTCAGGGCAGTGTTCCTAGAGGAGAGCAAAGCTGGAAGCAGTGATGACTCAGAAGTTGCCTTGCTTTGCTTTCTGCCCCTTTCTATGTGGACAAAGCAGGTCTCAAAGCCAACCAAACTGCAGAGAGTGGACAAGCAGACTTCTCCTCTGGATGGGAGGAGTTGCCAAGCTGTATTCCAAAGGGCCATGATCCTGGATTGAAATTAATCTGGAGCCATAAAAAACCTACTACAGCTACCGTACTAGATGTTAAAACGGGATTCTTGTCTGAATATTACTGAGGCCTGAAAGTAGAAAATCATGGCTGCCGAGTGAAGCAGGAAGCTGGGCCAGCATGGCAGGATCTCCAGTTGTCAGCGCTAGGACACCATTGATCTCCCGTGTTTTCAGAGAAGGCTGCGAATGCATGCATCAGGATGAAGAGATTGAGAGTAAAGATTTCTTTAAGGAGAGAGAGAGGGAGTTCGTTGTTGAATGTAAAGGCGGGGGCACTTAGAACCACTCGAAGAATTTGCTCTATGCCCCTAGAATTTGAAGGATGCAGGAATGCAACCTGATTCATGCTCCAAAATCAAAGACAGAGGCCCAGCTGGGATGGCCTACATGGATGGGCAGCCAAGATGCAGGGCAGGGGTGGGAAGCGCTGCACTTGTAAGGTTTGGTGGTGCGAGGATACAGGTGCGCTTCCCATGGACCAAACGTGGACTTCCCCTGAGAAAGATGCCTGCTTATGGCTTAAATGTGGATCCTCTAGAAGCGAGTGCTCCCTGCTGGAGAAGTGCGGTGACCCCACAGAGGAGTGGATTGCTGTAAATGAGCGATTGTATGGAACCAGCTGGAGGAAGCGCCATCCAGGAAAATCCTCAGCCAGTGGGGAGATGGTGTCTCCAAAGAACCCTAAAGAGCACACACAGGAGAAACACACACTCAGGATACCAGGTTACAACAGTTCCAGTCAACCAAGACTTTGCTGGCCCCTTAAGCCTCTCCTTCATCTCCCTCTCACACTGGCCCAAGGAGAAGCCGACTACCGACAGGGGGTGCAAGGGAGAAACAGAGAAGGGGTGACCACATACATGCCTGTGTCCAGAGGCCAAGCTTAGCAAGGGGAGAAGTTCTAAACTGCATGAGAGTTTGAGATGAGACTGCTACTTGACATTTTATTACCTGAAGGAATAAGACTCTTAATACCTGGGAGTATCCAAAAATCAAGAGAAAGGAAAAATGAATCCACAGAGCCAGGTTGCCAGGCAAGTGGGGGGGAGAGTAAAGTTGCTTTCTGCTTGCACCCCACCAAGCCCAACTCATTCAATTACCTGGTTAATTTCTACTTTCCAGTTTTTATATTGAACTGGCATGACTTACAGAGAGAATGAAAAATAAACTCTATTTTTAAAAGGGAAGAAAAGAGCTTTGCACTCGACATTTCAAAGTTTTAAGATTGATGAGAAGGTGTCCTGACAAGAGCCTGGGTTGACCAGGAGAGGAAGGAAATGAGGCATACGCTTGGGAATCGGGAAGTAGGTTTCCTCACGGTTTTGTGTCTAAATAAGACTACAGACTTCAGCAAAAACAAGTTAAATAAGCACTCTCTGAAGTACATTAGCCACCCTGAACAGTGCAATCCAGGTACCTTGCCCCAGAAAACACAGTCTGGCAATTTTAGAATATGAAAGGCTTCTTCTCGCATAAACACTTTCTTTCTTGCAAATTCCTGAGAAATGAACACTCAACTGGCTTTCAGATCACACAGGGGAGAGACCTCAGGGAGAGAATTGTTTGCAGCCTGGGTGAGCTCTTTACAGAGATCTCAAGAGACTCTAGATCTTCTGACTTCAAGTCAAGGTCTCTGAGGCCATGTTTCATATCTAAGGAAAAAAAATAGCTTCATCGTTTTAAAGAAATGCCAAGCTGAAGGTATGAGGGGAAAAAATGGATAAGCTACACCATGCCCTCTGAATCATTCGGGTGTTTTATGCACAGATTTTTATCCTTAAAAATAGAGAGGGGAATTAGGTTATGTTTGGAAGGGCTGAAGCATCAGATCTGGATTATCCAATGGCCAGCCCCAGCTGATGTCTGCCTATTGATCGTGGAGGCACTGGGGGAAAGATGTGACGACTGATCTGAAGCTAACAGCACTGGAGAGGTTGCCAGTGCGTGATCATTAGCACACATGTAACCCAAGTCCATCTGAGAAGAGCAGGTTGGGTTCGAGCTGACTGGGGCCCCTTGGATGGAAACACCCCATCCCCACCTGTGAAAGAGACACCCACCTTGCTGCTCATTACAAAGGGTGGTCTGTTCTTCGTGGACCCTCACTTCCCTCCTGAGCCCAATACTCAATTCAGGAGTTCTCATTCCCCCGATAGATGCTGATGTTTGATCTCCTTCCATCCTGGATTGTACCGTCAGTTTGCAAGGATGAAGGGAGACTTTGTGCAAAGCTGATGCTCCCATTCATGATAAGGGGCAGCATGCATTTCTGTCTCCTGCAGCCCAGGTTGGCACCAGAGTGGAGGTGGGAGCTGATCGTTTGCAAGGAGACACGGAGAGATGTCGCCACAGCTTCACCGAGAAGCATGTCTGCTGCCAGAGCCCGCTTGTACTGACAGTGGAATGTGGTCAGCTCATAAGCTGTGATGTCCCTGCTAGCAGAAGGACATCCAGGCCCCGGATGGATGGGGTGGCTCTCTTATTTATTAAGGCCCTCATCAGAGACTACCACCCACCAGCACCTCAGCCACTCCTGTTCCTCCTTCCACTAGTTCTCAGTGGCCTTGAACACCGCTTGTCCCCCAAGATGGCTCTCCCTTCTTCCTGAGCACATGGTGAGACTATATTTCCTGGCCTCCCTTCTAGCCAGGTGGGGGCCATATAACTAAGATGTCCTCAAAGAAATGTGAGTGGAAATGAGGGGTGCCATGTCCAAGCCTGAGCCTTCTTTATGTTCTCTCCCTTTCCTGGTGGCTGGAACCACAGCAGCCCAGCCTCAACCTGTAGACAAAGCCAAGGCCTGAAAGAAGGAACTTGAGCCCCTCAGGGACTCTGTGGAACATTCACTCAAACTTACACAACGGAGAAGTAAATTCTGTCTTACATAAGCTACTCAATTACTATTGGGTCCCTTGGTTACAGCAGCCAACCCTGACTTCTTACCAGTACCCCTACTGCCTCCCGACCAAGAAGACAGCACTTCTCACCTCAGAGAGGGAAGACAAGAGAAAGGTTTCTTGGGGGCAGAAACCACAATATAGAGAAGTAATCTGTCTCAGACATCACCTAGGTGAGACCAGAAGCCAAGAAGACAAACCCCAAACCCTTCTGATTTCTCCTTCTTTCTTAATTATAATCCCACTTGGAAGCCAAAGGTTTCATTCTGTCTCCCTTAATGGCTAGTTTCTATTCTGGTCCTTTTTCAACCCTGTTCTCTTTTGCAATATTCAGGCGCTCAGGCAATGAAGGGGTGAGTCTGTTCCCTTAGGCTGCCAGTCCCTTCTCTGTCTTTTTAAATATTTCAGTTGCTCCCAGTCCTTATTTTTGCATTTCGATTTCCTGTGGTACAGTAAATTTATCTTGGTCACTCAATCAAGTTCTCCCTGGCTCTCTCCCCTCTTATCTCTCCTGCTCCGGGCTGACTGAAAATACCTACATTATCTTTGCAGCCAATATGCCCACTGGAAAAAAATCTACAGATTGTCTTGATAGGGAGTTGTCTGAGGGAAAACTTGGAAATGCTGGACTTGTCAGGACAAGGACGAAGTGTGAAGCCTCAGTCAGTGACTTTCTTTCAAGGTTAACCGCACCGCACGGGGCAGGCCTCTCCCAGGGGCATTTATAAGGATTCTCCTCTTTGCTTCAGTTCAGAAAGAGACCTTCCTCTGTATCTTTGTCCTCCCACAGAATGGGTTTACTACTCACCTCACCCCCTCACCTGGCCGCGGATCTCCTTGACCCGTGAGTCCCTGAGCCACAGGCTTCCCACCTGTGATAGCAATGTGCCATTTGCAGATTATGCAAGTATCAGTAGAGAGCTCCCAGCAGAACCCTGGAACCAAAGTTGGAGAGAAAAGTTTTATCTTTGCTGCCTGGAATCCTGAGGCTCTTGCATCAGAGAATCTCTCCTTTGACAATGCTGTTCCCCCTCCTGGAGATCAGAACGCAGGGAGGATGGCAGGTGAAAAATCTGTTCTTTTTAAAGAGGATTGCTGGATCTGGAACCAAATCTCTGAGTGGTAGGCCTTACTTAATGACCCTAAGCTCCCTCTGCTTTGGCAACGGGTGGACTTTGCATGCGGCTGATTCCCGGGGAAAGTGTGTGGATATTGGGCCTCCAGCTGGCTTCATTTCCACCAAACCATGGCCTCTCCATGAGTAACCTCACCACTCGGGCACTGGCCAGAGGGAGGGAGAGAGGGTGCAGGTCCTTGTCATGCAGCCTGACTGGTGTTCGGTCAACCCACATGGATCCAGGCCATAAACAACAGGTATTTGTTTGAGGTCCACGTCATATTGTCTTATCTGTTCGGAAGCCACGGATAATTTGGGGTCCCTCGCCTCAAAGGACACAAAGCCTTCAGCCTCAGCTCTTGTCTCCGTATGGCCACCCCCCTCAAAGTTGGTAAGGAAAACCCTTCTCTCCTGCCTTGGGGCTTTTTCTTCTCCTTTTGGCCCACTTCCTCCCCTCCCTTTGGGTTCCACTTCTGCTCACTCCCTGGGACATATCTCAATCATTTTGTCCCATTGCATTTGATGACTCTGGACTTAGGGATGGGGAATGAGAAACACGTTTGGATCCTGCCAGATGGACTCCTCTTTGCAAATCTTTTGTTATAAGAGCAGCTCTGGTTTCTTCTTCGAGGCTTTAACACTTAGGAATTACATTTATCTTCCTGTAAGAGAGAACTGATCGATGTGACCTAAACAGGATAGAGATTTATTTCTCTGTTGTGTTATAGAAAAAAAATAAAAAGGTCCAGAATAAGGCAGCCCAGAGCTGATCTGAGACCTCCCAGGATCCTTTTTGCTTCTGTTCCACCCTCCTCAGCATATGGCTTCCATCCACATCATGGCTTCCATCCACACCGTGGCTTCCATCCATACCGTTGCTTCCATCCATACCGTTGCTTCCATCCACATCGTGGCTTCCATCCATACCGTTGCTTCCATCCATACCATTGCTTCCATCCACATCGTGGCTTCCATCCACATCGTTGCTTCCATCCACATCGTGGCTTCCATCCATACCGGGGCTTCCATCCATACCGTGGCTTCGCAGTGACTGCTGGAGCTCCAGCCATCATGTTTATATTCCAAGCCGGAGGAAAGAGAAACAACCAAAGAGTTTCCACTTAATTGACTACATCTAAAGGCAAGGGAGACTGGAAATGAGTTTGTCACCTGGGCATGTTGTCCAAGGTGATTTTGTCCTGGCATTTTCAGTAGTGAACTTGGGCTTGAGATGGATAGAAAGGACATGGAGACATCATTCTGTATCACCTCCTCTGTCCTCTCTGCTCCTTGTCCCTCTGGTGGGAAGAGGGAGAGGAAAAGGAAGAGACATTCCAAAGTGACTTGAGTCCTTTTGGCCCTGGGAGTGGGAAATTAAAGAGATGCATGGCAGCCTTTCTTCCCCAAGCCCTTAGCTGAGCCCAAGCGCAATTCTGCCTTTGGGCCAGGTGTGTACCAGGCAGGGTAAGAGTTGAGGACATCAGTAATGCCACTATAGTAATGAACTTCCAAGTTCTGACACTAAGGAAGAAAAGCTGAATGGATATCGGGAAGGCAACTGAGAGTGTTTGCCACAGAGGCAATCAGAGTAGTGGGGAGGAGTGGAGGCACTGGGGCCAGATGCCATCCTCTGCTCCACTAATCACAGTTGGGAGAATTTGGGCAAGTTACTTAATCTCTCTGTTCTTCTATGTCCTCATCTTTACAGACGGAGTAACCGTAGCACTGACCTCATTGTCGGCAATGCTGTTATTGTTGGATTATTACATGGATGGCATAGGAAGCTACAGTGTTCTGCTGCATGGTAAGTGCCTGATAAATGTTAGTTTTCGTCATTCCTCTGCCTATAGTGGCATTACTGATGTCCTCAACTGTTACCCTGCCTGGTACACACCTGGCCCAAAGGCAGAATTGTGCTTGGGCTCAGTGAAGGGCTTGGGGAAGAAAGGCTGCCGTGCATCTCTTTAATTTCCCACTCCCAGGGCCAAAAGGACTCAAGTCACTTTGGAATGTCTCTTCCTTTTCCTCTCCCTCTTCCCACCAGAGGGACAAGGAGCAGAGAGGACAGAGGAGGTGATGCAGGATGATGTCCCCATGTCCTTTCTATCCATCTCAAGCCCAAGTTCACTACTGAAAATGCCAGGCTGGGTGTGGTGGTTCATACCTGTAATCTCAGCACTTTCAGAGGCTGAGGCGGGAGGGTGGCTTGAGCCCAGAAGTTTGAGACCAGCCTGGGCAACATAGTGAGACTCCATCTCTAAAAAAAAGAGAGAAAGAAACGCCAGCCCTCTCACTGTAGTCATTGCCCAGGGTTAACTGTGCATAACCCTGGTCCAGAGGCTTGGGGAATCCACTTGGCCCTTGCCTGAAGGAATTTACAGTCTAGGACAGGGATCGGCAAACTACAGACTGCAGGCCAAATCCAACCCGACAGCGACTTTTGTAGATAAAGTTTTATTGGAAAATGGTCACACTCAATTGTTTATATATTGTCTATGGCTGCTGTTACGCCACAACACCAGAGTTTTGTGCCTGCAGCAGAAATGGCCCACGACACCAAAATTCTTGCTCTCTGGCTCTTCACAAAGAAAGTCTGACAATTTCTGTTCTAGAAGGAGAAAAAGAACAGACGTTTAAAAATATCAACAGGTGAACATAATCAAACTGGATGACGTAAGTAAAGGGAAAGGGAAGAGCCTGGAGGAACTGAAAGCCACAGCTGGCAGTGGGTATGGACAGAGAGAAGAGGAGTAGAACAGAAAGAGGATGCAGGCAAAGCCAACCTTGGCCTGATCTGTTGTGCTTTGTTTTATAAGGATAGTAGATTTAGGTAGTTAAAAACTCATTTTTAAAAGAATATATTGATTGCTGGAAGGAATGTGGCATGTTTAACACTCTTATAGATTCCTAATAAAGTATAAATGAATATAACCTGTTTGGAAAGCAATTTGAGAAAATGTATCAAGAGCCTTAAACATGTTCCTACTCCTGGCCTCATAATTTCACTTCTGGGAATCCATCCTAAGGTTGTAAACTGTCAAAAATCTGTATGCACAAAAATATCAATTGTGATATTGCTAGTGGCAAAAAGCTAGAACCACTTAGATGGTTGGTCGATATAGAAGTTAAATAAATTATGAGGCCAGGTGCAGTGGCTCATGCCTATAATCCCAGCACTTTGGGAGGCCAAGGCAGGTGGATTGCTTAAGCCCCAACTCTACTAAAAAAAAAAAAAAAAAAAATCACCCAGGTGTGGTAGCACCTGCCTGTAGTCCCAGCTACTCAGGATGCTGAGGTGGGAGGATGCTTGAGCCCAGGAGGTGGAGATTGCAGTGAGCCGGGATTGCCCCACTGCACTCCAGTCTGGACAACACAATGAGACCCTGTCTCAAAAAATAAAATAAAAATAAATTATGATACATCCATATGATATATAGTAACTAAAATGATGTCCACAAAGAGTTTGTAAATAATTTGAGGAAATGCTAAGTGAATAAATAGAATACAAAGTCATATGTAATTTCATCACAGTAATGTTAAAAAGAAATATTACAACCAGAGAATACCCAAATGTCACAATAGTTATCTTCAAAGGAATGTATGATTCATGCTTTTCTTTTTTATACTCGTATATATTTTTTGTTCTAGAACACCTTGGTCTTATTTTCATGAGGGGAAACCTGCATATCATCTTGAATTCTAGGGGTTTTTGAAGAGTGCTGTTATGAACTGAATGTTTGCATTGCCCCAAAATTCATCTGTTGAAATCCTACCTCCGATGCGGTAGTATCAGGAGGTGGGGCCTTGGGGAGGTGATTAGGGCATGAGGGTGGAGCTCTCATGAATGGGATTAGTGCCCTTATCAACGAGGCCCCAGAGAGCTCCCTCATCTTTTCTCCACATGAGGACTCAGAACACAGCCATCTATAAACGGGGAAGCCGACTTTCAAGAGACACCAAATTGGCCAGTGCCCTGATTTTGAACTTCCCAGCCACCAGAACTGTGAGAAATACATTTCTGTTATTTATAAACCACCCAGTCTAAGGTATAGCAGCCCAAACAGACTAAGACAGGTGCCAAGTTGATCAGAGATTTGGTGGAAACAGGAAAGAGAAGGTGGGTGTTAATCATCTCATTTCTATAGAGTCAGGAAAGCAAATAGAGGGAAGGGAGAGATTTACGCTCCACTCCACCAAACTGGCGGGCAGCAGCGTGCTCTGTGGACACAGCCCCACCACATGCTCCTTCAGTCTGCTCCATCCTCTACTGCTGACAGCCTAGTGGGTAGAGGGCTTAAAGGACCAACCTCTCCCCACTCCACAGACTGAGGTCTCAGCTTCCTTCAAAAGCAGGGGTCTAGCTCATCAGCAGAGAGGGAGAGAAGAGAGGGTCAAGGATGAAGAGGGCCAGGTGTGGTGGCTCATGCCTGTAATCCCAGCACTTTGGGAGACTGAGGCAGGCAGATCACTTGAGACCAGGAGCTTGAGACCAGCCTGGCCAATATGGTGAAACCCTGCCTCCGTTAAAAATACTAAAAATACAAAAATTAACCGGGCGTGGTGGTAGGTGCCTGTAATAGCTACTCAGGAGGCTGAGGCAGGAGAATCACTTGAACCAGGGAGACAGAGGGTGGCAGTGAGCCAAGATAGTGCCACTGCACTCCAGCCTAGGTGGCAGAGCAAGACTCTGTCTCCAAAAAAAAAAAAAGGGGGTAAATGGCGGGAGTGGAGAGGCATCCATTTTCTCTGGAGGGACTTTTGAGTCACTGAGATCCCTGCCTTCTGAAAAGTTTCCTCTAGCTCAGACCTTCAGTTCAATTCTGAAATCTGCAGCAACCCTATTTGTTTGGTCTTCCCTTCCCTTCTCCAAAAAAAAAAAAAGAC
Organism: Cacajao melanocephalus; assembly: GCA_963573385.1. Taxonomy (NCBI): domain Eukaryota; kingdom Metazoa; phylum Chordata; class Mammalia; order Primates; family Pitheciidae; genus Cacajao; species Cacajao melanocephalus. The sequence goes on from CAUYLG010028037.1 coordinate 51,584, forward strand.
TAGAAATAATATCACAGCTGGGTCCTCAATCTATGCAGTATGTTAGGAAGGCTTCAAGAGACCAGGTCTGCTTGAAGGCGGGAAATTCAGCACCTATATGGGAAACCCCTTGGAAAACAGCTACAGACTGGGCCCCTTAGGCAAACCTCAGTCCCCCATCCTTGAATTCTAGCTTCACCGTGTCTGACTCGGCTGTGTGACTTCAGGAAAGATACCTACATTCTCTGAGCCCCATTTGCTTCATTTGTAGGTTAGAGTAGGGGATGGCCATCCAATAAGTGTTGCTGAAAAGACCAGAAAGAATTTTTGTAATGTGCACTGTGCAATAACTGGCACGTTGTAGGTGCTCATAAAAGGTCATTTTTACTTATCAAATTACATTTTCTGAGCACCCTGATGACGGGAGGGCAGGAAACAGGGATCAGGCGCTAATCTAGAAAGGACAGTTAGTCTGTATGTTTCCGAAAACAAACAGAATCATGAATTCTATTTATAGGATCTGATGCATTCAGCCTTCAAGAAGCATCTGAAACCCAGGCCTCCCTCCCCTCGTCACCATCCCTGCCCCCCGTCCCAGTGCAGTGCTCCTGACCACAAAAGCCTGAAGCACGTCCTCTCTCTCCTGGACAAGGAGAGCAATCACTGTCAGAACCACTCATTTGATAATTAATCACAAAGAGACCGGTGATATCTCTTCTACTGTAGTCGAAACTGGTATGTTTGCTGTTCCCAGATCCTGAACTCCCCATGTATTTGAGTTTCGTCTCTTCAGCTAGATTACAAGTCCCTGAGGGTGAGGTGCTTCCTTTACTTTTTGCATTCAGTAGGTGATGGGTACTTGTACATCGGATTTTTGTGTTTGTTTACATCTAGTCCACAGGAAGTGCAGCTATACTTGGCAGGCGCAGGGTGGAATAGCTGTAGTTCTAAACAAATCAGGACAGCTCTGAGACTGGCCGCTTCCAAGGGGGAAAGGCCAAATGCAAAGAACTCTCGGCAGGAGGGGGCTTTCTGTGCCCCTCCATGTGTGGCTCTAACCATATCAGTGGGTGGAGAGCGGAGCAGTGCTGTGAAATCAGGGACGAGGTTTGTGTCTGGGGTGATGCCAGGACACTGGTTGCTTCCTGCCACCCACAGCTGCATCTGGGAGTCCTGGGCAGCAGCCACCTGGGGAAGCCGGACTTAATCAGGAAGTGTGGGGGCTGCCAGCAGGGGCAGGAGGCCACCCGGCCAAGCCAATTCTGGAATCATTTGGAAAGAGGGAACATCCGGCTCCTCTCCTCCCTCACATCTCTGCTTCTGGGTTTGGGCTTGTGGGTCCAGCGTGGGCTAAGGAGTGCCAGGCTCCCAGGCTCCTGGCGGGAGCAGATGTGTCCCCAACCCCTCCTCCCCCTGCAACCTGAGGCCCTCTGGTCAGGGCCAGAGACAAAGTCTTTGTCTCGCCCAGGCTGCAGTGCAGTGGTGAGAACTCGGCTCACTGCAACCTCCACCTCCCGGGTTCAAGTGATTCTGCTGCCTCAGCCTCCGGAGTACCTGGGATTACAGGCACACCATCACACCAGGCTAACTTTTGTATTTTTAGTAGAGACAGGTTTTCACCATGTTGGCTAGGCTGGTCTCAAACTCCTGACCTCGTGATTTGCCCGCCTTGACCTACCAAAGGTGCTGGGATTACAGGCGTGAGTCACCACTCCCAGCCCACATGGCTTCCTTTTGATTTGGGCCCTTTCTGTCCGGCTGCACCTCCCCTGCCACCAGGGCAGCAAATGACCAGTGGTGTCCTCGGAGAAGGGGCGGGGGAGGGCGGGGAAGGACTAACGCCACCTGCTTCCTTCCTCACCCTGCTTCATGTGACATGCACTTCAAAGCCACGGGAGCTGCTGCCCTTCTTTGTCACATCCCTGCAGATACAGGAATCTGATTTTCCCAACTAGGAACTTGTATTTCAGTGCTTCTGGTGCTTGGGATCTTAGAAAGAAGCCGGCTCAGAAGGAACTTAGGAAACAAAGCGATTTGTGAGTGCCTGCCCCACAGCGGATCCACCCATTCCAGGAGCTGAGCCAGACACCTCCCAGCCAGACCCAGGGCACAGCCGAGGGCCTTAGCCTGCTGTCCCCACTGGGTCCCCACTATTTTAACACCAACACCCTGAAACCATGAGCCAGCACCCTCCACCTCTACCCCGCCCCTACCCCAGGACCCTTTCACCAGAGCAGAGGTTTCTCACAGATTTCCATAGAGAGAGCTTTGCTAGCAGCAGCAGCAACTGACCGATGCAGAATGGGGATGGGGAAGCCTGGTGGTTTGGGTGGCAGGGGAGGGAGTCATCGCAGTCCTGGAGCCAGGCTTGGAGCGTTGGTCCGCTGCTCGTGACAGCAGAGCGCCCCCTGCTGCCCGAGCTCGGACGGTGTCGCACAGCCAGGACGGGGAGGGGGCGGAGGGAGCTGCTTCCCGCCACAGCGGGTCGCCCAGCCGGGCGGGAAGAGGATGCAGCCTCTGGGTACTGACGTCTCCCTGCAGTGGCCAAGGCCTGCAGCAGCCCCACTTGGGGGCCGGGGGCGAGGGGGGCAGTTCTCTAGGGCGTCTTGGCTAAGTCAACGGGGGCTGATTGGGAACCTAGCTCTACTTCGCACTGCCTGCCCCACTATGGACGTATGCTGTAACCTCGAAGCTTCCGTTTCTTCATCATTAAATTGAGATCATCAATAGTACCCGCATCACAGTGACGTCTTCTTGTTTTTTGCTTTTTGTTTTAAATTTTATTTTAAACAGAGACGGAGTTTCACCATGTTGGCCAGGATGGTCTTGATCTCTTGACCTTGTGATCCACCCACCTCGGCCTCCCAAAGTGCTGGGATTACAGCCATAAGCCATTGCGCCCGGCCCACAGTGATGTTTTACAGAGCTAATTCACGTAAAGCACACCCTAATCTTTCAATAATAGTAACGTACTGTTATTGATTCAGCTGACACCTCCACAACTCAGCGATAAGACAACTAACTTTTGTCTCATGGACAAAAGTCAGGGGATCTGTTTTTTCAAAGCATTTTCATCATTAAATGGATCTGATCTGGTTCCATGGGCATATTTGAGGGAAGCAACTTTGCCTAAAGGGGAAATAAACGCCGGAGACATACACAGAAACATCAACTACAAACAATTACTCAACAAAATTGTTCAATGCTCTAAGCTGTACAGTAAAGCAAGGGGAGGAAAGTTATGTTTAAGGCAGCTCGGCCCTGCATTCTCAAATCTTCCCTCCTGCTGGATATCTATTAACTGCAAACATGCTGAAACATCCCCCATAGAAGCAAGCAAACAACAGAACTCCCTTGCTACCCTATCTCCCTCCGGCTAGCCCCCTACGCCAGATTTCTGTCCTTCCCTAGATGGCCAAATTGCTCAAAACAAGCTCAGTGACTCCCTTCCTGACCTGTTAACCCACTTAGCTCTTGAACCCACTTAATCAACTATCTGTGTCCACTTTACCTTCCCTGCCCTTGTCAAAAACACTACGACCCCACACCGCTCATCCCGTGGCCCATTCTCAGGCCTCACCCTTTCCAGCCATTGGCGACACTGATGTAGTTGATGGGCAGCTCCTTCCTCCTCCCTGAAGTACTTCTTCCTTCCACTCACCCCTGGTTCTCCTCCAACCTCTCTGGCCAGTCCTTCTCTGTCACCTTGGACTGGAAGCTCCTCTTCTCCACCCCCAAACGTCAGGACACTCTGGCTCAGTGTCCAGCCTCTGCTGTATCTGTGCTTCCACTCAGCCTTATGCCTTAACTGCGGCACACCGACGCTGCCCACATGCATATCTCCGGCTGAACCCCTCTCCTGAGCTCCTCATCTGCGCGCCCCGCAGCCTCTTCACCATTTGCACTTGGGTGCCCCATAGACATCTAACTTAACATGTCCAAACAGAGCTCTTGGCAGGGCATGGCGGCTCATGCCTGTAATCCCAGCACCTTGGGAGGCCAAGGTGGGTGGATCACCTGAGGTCAGGAGTTCGAGATCAGCCTGCCCAACATGGTGAAACCCTGTCTCTACTACAAATACAGAAAAAAAAAAAAAAAAAAAAATAGCTGCGCATGGTGGCACGTGCCTGTAATCCCAGCTATCCAGGAGGCTGAGGCAGGAGAATTGCTTAAACCCAGGAGGCGGAGGTTGCAGTGTGCCAAGATCACGCCACTGCACTCCAGTCTGGGAGACAGAGCAAGACTGTCTTAAAAAAAAAAAAAAGGAAGAAAGAAACAGAGCTCTGGATTCCTCTCTCCTCCCAGTCTTTCCCATCGTTTTTTTCCTCACTGGTTTCTCCTGAGAAATCTTTCCCATCCTATTAGGGGTAACTTCACACTCCGGTTGCTCAGGTCCAAGAGCGTGCTCATCCTTTTACCTCTCTTTCACACCTTCCACCAAGCCATCAGCAAATCCAATCAGTTTGACCTTCAAGATGTGTCTAGAATCTGCCCACTTCTTGAAATCTCCACTGCTACTCCCGGTCCCAGCCACGGCCATCTCCTGGTGGGGCTCCCAGCTTTCACCCTGTTCCTCTGCTGACATTTCCACATAGCAGCAGAGAAGAGCCTTTTATGACAAAAGCCGAATCGTGTCACTCCTTGGCTTAACCTCTCCAAAGCTTTCTCTTCTCACTAAGAGAAGAGGATGCAGGGTCCTTGCACGGACTCCAGGGCTACATGTGGTCTCGCCCCTGGCTTCTCCTCCAACCCTATCTCCTACCCACCCCGTGCTCACGTCGCTCCAGCTACACTGGCCTCCTTGCCGTTGGTGGAGTGTACTGAGCATGATTCTGCCTGTGGCCTTTGTCCTTACTGCCCTCTTTTCCTGTAACACTCTGACCCCAGACAACCGCAGGGCTCCTTCCCTCACCCCATTCAATCTGTGCTCATTGCAGCAGAAAGGCCTTCCCTAACCACTCTCTATAAGATAGGAACCCCGCCCTTTCCCCTTGCTGTGTGTATTTTTTCTTCATAGCACATATTATCACTTGACATAGTACAAGTTTAGTAATTTTTTGTCCTCCCAACTAGATTGTAAGCTCCATGAGAACACGGACTTTGTTCTGTTCACTGCAATATCCCCAGTTCCTAGTACCATGCCTAGCACATAGTAGCTGCTCAATAAATATGTGTTGACTGGCCAGACACAGTGGCTCATGCCTGTAATTCCAGCCCTTTGGGAGGCCACGGTGGGTGAATCACCTGAGGTCAGGAGTTCAAGACCAGCCTGGGCAACATGGTGAAACCCCTGTCTCTACTAAAAATACAAAAATTAGCCAGTGTGATGGTGCATGCTTGTAATTCCAGCTACTCGGGAGGCTGAGGCAGGAGAATCACTTGAACCTGAGAGGCAGAGATTGCAGTGAGCCAAGATTGCGCCACTGCACTCCAGCCTGGGGACACAGCGAGACTCTGTCTAAAAAAAAAAAAAAAAAAAAACATGTTGAACACAGGAATGAACTTGTCCATAGTGGCAACCTGCTACTACCTGGCTAGGAGGCAAAAGATCCACGGGCAGCCTCAGCACTGACTTCAGAGACATATTCATGACTCTCTGCTTTGTCTTTCACCAATAACCCATTAGATAGGCCTATAACTAGAACATGAGCAATAATGCCTTAGCCTTCTTGGTATCAAAAATATTATGTAAAACCTTTAAAGGTTGTGAGATAACACGATCTCTTCCACTTCTAGATTGGACAATTAGATTTCATTTTTTCCCATCATAGGAGCAGAGACAAACTTGTGAAATAATTCACCCCAGATTTTCTCTCTGTTACATCACGTCATCACTTCTGTCACTCATTGTTCTAGTGATACATTCAAAATAATGAACATTCAGGGTAATGCCAGCTGGGTCTGACATGGCCTTGGCTGTTTCTAATCACACTCTTTTAAATAAAAGCCGAAACGCAACTGACCTTCTAGCATCTTTGGGGAAAAGAGGGTCAGTGCTTCTAAATCTAAATCTCCCTTCTCATTTCACCTATGGATCAACTGTAGGATTGTCTGCACTGCAAGGAAGACCAAGAACATACTCAAAAATTGACAGAGGGAGAGCGGCTTAGAAATCCTCTCTTTTCCACAGATCGCACCCCTCCCAGAGTCTATGAACTTCCCAGCCACATGCAATATCACTTTCCTGTGTTCATCTTCCCTAGATGGGGATGCCTTTGGGTGAGTGAGATGTCTCCAAATAAGTAAAAGCTGTTTCAACTGGCTGCCACTTCTGTTTATTATGGAGTACCTTGAGCTGCCACCATGCAGAAGATACCACTCCTGATAGTCATGGTACCTGTAACTTGCCAGAATCACGTCTTGTGTTATTCATCTCTATGGGCATCGGTGCAAAGCACTGACATCTTTCCGCAACCCCCTGATCCACTTGGTTCTATCCCTTGCCTCTATGCCAGTTCACCCTTTTTCATTCTAAGGTGAACCAGCATGATTTACTTCTTCTTGGTGCTCTTGGGCCCTGGGAATGCAAAGTCCTTTATCTATGGGTCCAAGGTTTACCCCTCAGGCTTCAAATGTTAATTCCTCTCCTTGAATATGATCTTTTTTTTTATTTTTATTTTTTTTTTTAGATAGGGTCTCACTCTGTCACCAGGCTAGAGTGCAGTGGCATGATATCAGCTCACTGCAACCTCCAACTCCTGATTTAAGCGATTCTCCTGCCTCAGCCTCATGAGCAGCTGGGATTACAGGCACGCACCACCATGCCTGGCTAATTTTTGTATGTTTTTAGTAGAGATGGGGCTTCACCATGTTGGCCAGGATGGTCTCGATCTCCTGACCTTGTGATTTGCCTACCTCATCCTCCCAAAGTGCTGGGATTACAGGCGTGAGCCGTCGCGCCCAGCCCTCATTCTTTCATTCAACAAATATTTGGACTGGATAAACTGATATAAATTCACAATTACCATTAGTGTACCAAATACTAAATAGAGATATTTATAGGGTGCCAAGGAAGGCTAGAGGAAGATTACTGGTTGGGGGAAGAATATAGAAAATGGATTAGGGTTGGGGGCTGAAGGTGGCTCACCAGTTGGGAAGTCACTGCAAGAGCCCAGGCAAGGCACTGGGAGAGCAGCTGTGAGTGGTGGGGATGGTGCAGGGGATGGACTGGATCCAGGAAATTACAGGAGTAACTGGAGAAGGGGGAGAGGGGCAAGTCCAGGGATACCCCCAGCTTTGGGGTGCAGATAACTAGACATCCATATCCCCAGAAAGATTGTTTGCCATCCCTTTCTCCTTTCTCTTCCCTGCCTTCAGGATCCAGCCCATGTCATTATCCTCAGAATATTCACAGCCCCAACCTACCAGTCTCATCACACACCCTCTCTGTGACTCAGTGTCCTCATCCATAAATAGGGGCAATAATAGTCATTTCCATGTAAGTTTGCAGTGAGGAATAAACAGTTTATCTGTGTAAAGTGTTTTGGATAGTACTTGGGACATAATAAGCGCTGAAGAGATGTTAGCTACGGTCATCGTCACTATGGTCGTCATTTATTTCCCAGCCCCCTATCCTGATCCACTGTGCCTCTAACTCACCTCAAGGAGCCATCAACGCATTCTAGCCTCCTCTGCTCTAGGTCTATGCACAGTCTGACAACTTTCCAAGCTTTATTTTTTTTCTGGCGTTTTTTAGATTCCCAAATTTCTGCTGTGGAGGAACTCTTTGCTGTAAGACTTTAACTTACTCTCAACATAAGCTGAATTAAACATGGAGATGGCTCCCTCGGCCCCCAGCACTCTCCTTCTGCTGCATCCACAGCCGCTCTCCCTCTCCCGTGGGCAGAATGAAACAAAATAATCAGGACAGAAACTCTATCCCCTGGGTGGGTGCTGCCAACCACCTGACTGGCTCCAGCTGAAACCTGCTTGTTTCTTTTTCCACTCGCTAAATACTCACAGTTGTCTGTCTGTTTTCCTCTAATACTTGACTTCCCAAAGAAGGGGGATAATTGGATACTTGTAAATATTTTAATCTCTTTTTTTCTTTCTCTCTTAGTATCAAAAAAAAAAGCAGGGGGTGCATGAAGGGATCTTTTTCTCCTGGGTGGAGTTTAAGTTGGCAAAACCTGCCAACAATTTTGTTGCATATCATAGAGGGATAGGAATGGCGCATTCCTTAAGCAGAGAACTAGGCTGAGCTCTTAACCCCTTAGCGTTAATCCCTCCACCTCTACTAGGACTTTGAGTAGCAGCAGAAAGAATCCAAACCAGGGAGTGGCCAACATGACCACAGACCGGTAGAAACCAGGCAGGGTCTAGGTGCTAGAATTGGTTTCTGAATTGCTGCAGGACATTCAGATTATGGAACTGTTCCCAGGAGGAAAAGGCAGGAATGAACACCAGTGGTCTAAGCTGAGGATGGGAGAACAAGGACAGACTCTAATCGTATCCTGCACCTCAAGCCTGCTTTCCAGCGTCTTCCAGAAAGAGCCAAAGGCTTTGAATAGGAGAGGATACTGTCTCTGGTGTCAGAACCTTTAAAGGTTGTATCTGAGCAGGAAAATATTTACTACAGAAGGTGTGGTATGTGCAAAATGTCTTTCAAAATTTAAAGACTCAAATCTGAACTATTGTGGGTGTGTAAGTTTTTACAAAATCTGTGAAAAGCAAATTGGCCAAATGAGTCAAGAGCCATAAAAATATCCAGTATCTTTGACTCAGAACTCCCACTTCTGCGTTCAATCCTAAGGAAAACACTCCAAATACAGAAAAAGATATCTGCTATGGGGCAAAAATGGAAACATCCCATCTGCCCATTTATAGGGGAAGGGTGAAAAAAACCAGGAGGAGCTCCTTGAGAAACCATCTGGTAACATGTCTCTTATGGAGAGAACATGAAAACACAGAGACATTTTATAACAGGGTAGGAAACAACAGTTACACTAAAATTCGTGTATGCTAGACTGTCAACCATTGGCTGCAGAGGATGGACACTGTGCATTTCAAAAGAAAATGAACAGAATAAAATAGATGAAAATGTATGTAAACTTGTGTTTCAATGGTAGAACAATGGCTAGATTTTTTTTTCTTTTTTTCCCCTTCTTTTGTATTTTTCAAGAGTTCTTTAATGAGGTGTTCTACTTTTAAAGTGGAAAATATAATTTTGGGTCTTCAAATTAGAAAATCCATCAAGAGTTTTTTTCTAACCTCAACATTTTTCACAGAAGTAATTTTTCCGGAAATTCTTTCATTCCACTGAAAAGTCTATTGGCTTGCAAGTTCTGGATGTGAGGGCGATCTGGCTGCAATATCCATCACCCCATTGGTCGCCAGGGTTGATTCGGCTGATCTGGCTGGCTAGGTGGGTGTCCCCTTCCTCTCTCACCACTCCACGTGCGTCCCTCCCGAAGCTGCATGCTCAGCTGAAGATGGCCATTCCTGATAGAGGAGGGCCGATTTTTGGTCAAGGGCATATGAGTAGCTGCCCGCCCCTGCTAGAACCTCCAAAGAAGCTCTCAGATTCAGCCATTGGAAGTATATTAACACATCTTCGCTCCCTGAAAATGCCCATTCTCCCTGAGCTTTTGTCTCCAAACAGGAGAGATGTTGAGTAGGGGCAGAAGCAATTATGGTACATATGGCCAGCTATAGACTGCCATTTACACAGGAACACCCCAAGAAATTTAGGATAAAGCCTTCCACCAGATAATCTGATTTACCTAGCATACTGCATCTCTTTATGGATGATCCCAGACAGATCTTTCAGGAATACCCATCTTTTGTGTTGCAGGCACAGATATGAGAGGACTCCAGAAATGGAGGAGGAAGAAGAGTTTGTGTATGAGAAACCATTTCCTTCAAGCCTGCAGTAACAGTCCAGAACCTGTGTGCTGTGAACGTGAAATGAGCCAGGGCCACTCAGAAGTCCTCCCGGCCCCACCCCCAGCAATCCATGCAAAAAAGAGAAACAACTAATCACAGTGCCCTGTGTGCAGCATCCTGAATCCTAAAGACACAGAGCTACTGTCAGGGAATACATGGGTGGATATGAGGCGGGAAGCCCAAGTCGTACCACCTGCGCCTCTGTCTCAAAGGGATGACACCCCCTGTGAAAGCAGAATCAGCAGGTCTCCCAGGAGCTCCAGGGGGAGTGTGCTAGGGGCTGGGGGATTGTTGCCTAAAGGGCATTTTTTTTTTTTTTAACACACTGCTTGAGAGAGCCTGTGAGACTCACCTCTTGATTATGGCTATTCTGTTTATGAAATGGAAAGAGATTGGTAGGTAAGTGCATAAAGGAACAAACAAAAGGACCACCATCAGAAGCCCCTCATTTTGCCAGAGACAGCTCTGGTTTGGCAGCCTCCAGGTGACTTCTTGGAGGGTCCTGCATCTTTGAAACCTCTGACTTCCTTCTCTTCCTCACCCCTCCCCATCCTGAACACCCATCTCACCCCTGTCCATTTATGTTTTGTTCAGCCAATCAAAGAGCTAAATAATTTTCTCACGTTTATAAGGAAAATTTAAGAGTATAATAAACCCCATGTACCCTTGTTCCAGATTCAATAATTATCAACTCATGGCCAATCTTGTTTCATCTGCATTCCTACGACCTGTCAATTATTTGGAAGTACATACCAAGCATTACATTATTTTATCCATAAAGAGTTCACTATACATAAATCTAAAAGATGAAGTCTTTTTAAAAGCATTCTTGGCCAGCCATGGTGGTTCATGCCTGTAATCCCAGCACCTTGGGAGGCCAAGGCGAGTGGATCACCTGAGGTCAGGAATTCGAGACCAGCCTGGCCAACATGGTGAAACCCTGTCTCTACTAAATGCAAAAAGTTAACCAGGTATGTTGGCACATGACTGTAATCCCAGCCACTTGGGAGGCTGAGGCAGGAGAATTGCTTGAACCTGGGAGGTGGGGGTTTCCGTGAGCCAAGATTGCGCAACTGCACTGCAGCCTGGGCAACAGAACAAGACTCTTTCTCAGTCAATCAGTCAATACATTCCCACTATACCATGTTCAACTTCAACAACTTAACAATAATTCTTTCTTTCTTTTTTTAGAACATTCTGGATTCAGGGATCTGAACCCAACTCCCTTTCAATCAGCAAAGAGCTGAGTTCTAAAACCACAAAATGCAAATTCAGGTCAGATGACAGAGTGTCAGTCTTAACAGCTGCCAGTCACTAAAGCCAAGCATTATTTTCATTCTCATTCAACAGGTATTTATCAAGGACTTCAAATGCACCAGACCTGTGCCCTACACTGGGATACAGTGATGACCAAGAGAATACCTAGAACCTGTGCCATGGAGGGAATCTGGTCAGAAAAGCAGAGACATTTATCTGATAATCACATAAGTAAATGAGACATCTAAAATGTCGAGAAGTATCATGAAGGTGCCACAGGGACCAATAGCATGGAGCTTACACACCTCTAAAACACAGAGTTAGGACCCACAGTTATAGTGTTGGGGAATCCAATTAGGGCACAGTAGAGGGAAGCGTTCAAAGGTTACTATTTCAGCAAGCAAGAATTTATGACTCAAGTCGGGCACGGTAGCTCACACCTGTAATCCCAGCACTCTGGGAGGCCGAGGCAGAGGGGATCACCTGAGGTGAGGAGTTTGAGACCAGCTTGGCCAACATGGTGAAACCCCATCTCTACTAAAAATACAAAAATTAGGCTGGGCGAAGTGACTCACGCCTGTAATCCCAGCACTTTGGGAGGCCGAGGCCGGTGGATCATGAGGTCAAGAGATCGAGACCATCCTGGTCAACATGGTGAAACCCCGTCTCTACTAAAAATACAAAAATTAGCTGGACATGGTGGCCTGTGCCTGTAATCCCAGCTATTCAGGAGGTTGAGTCAGGAGAATAGCTTGAACCTGGGAGGCAGAGGTTGCGGTGAGCCAAGATTATGCCACTGCGCACCAGCCGGGGCGACAGAGCAAGACTCTGTCTCACAAAAAAGAAAGAAAAGAAAAGAATATATGACTCATAATGAAGAGAAAAAAGAAAAATCAAGCATGAGAAACATATCCTGAAATGACACAGACGATAGAATTAGTAGGCAGTGTTTTAAAAATTGCTATTACTTCACATCGTTCAAGAAGGTAGAGGAGATGATTATGATAAGGGTAGGCAAGGAAATTTTTTTAAAAATCCAAGTCAAACTTCTAAAGATAAAAAAATTCATCTGAAATGAAAAATACTCTGGATAGGATTGCCAACAGGTTAGACACTGAAGAAAAAAAAGACTCGTGAACTTGAAGATATAGCAACAAATACAATCCAAAGTGAAACAGAAGGAAAAAAGACCCCAAAAATTGAACTGCATATCAATGAGCTGTGACACAACATTAAACATATGTGTAACTGGAATTGCAAAAGAAGAAGAGAGAGGGAGGACCAAAAAATGTGAAGAAATAGTGACCAAAATCTTTCTAAATTTGATTAAAAAGTTATGAACCCCTACATACAAGGAGCTCAATGAACTCTATGAACAAGAGACATGAAGAAAACGACATCAAGCCACGTCTTGATTATACTACTTAAAATCAGTTATAAAGAGAGAGTCTTGAAAGCAGCTGGGCGGGGAGCGGGGAAGAGGCATTAAAGAAGAACAATTATAAGAATGACAGCAAACTTTTTATCGTAAACAATGTAAGGCTGGGCATGGTGGCTCATACCCGTAATCCCAGCACTTTGGGAGGCGAAGGTGGCTGGATCACTTGGGTCAGGAGTTTGAGACCAGCCTGGCCAACGTGGTGGAACCTCGTCTTTACTAAAAATACACAAGTTAGCCAGGCATGGTGGTGGACACATGTAATCCTAGCTACTTGGGTGGCTGAGGCAGGAGAATCACCTGAACCTGGGAGGCAGAGGTTGCAGTGAGCCAAAATCCACCACTGCACACCAGCCTGGGAGACAGAGTAAGACTGTGTCTCATTAAAAAAAATATAGACAATTGGGAAGAGAGTGAAGTGATATCTTTAAGGTACTAGAGGGAAATAAAACCATAGAATTCTATACACACAGAAAATCTTTCAGAAACAAAAAACTAAATAAAGACCTTTTCAGACACAAAATCTTAGAAAATTGATCACTAGCAAATGACCAGTACAATGAAATATTAAAGGAGGTCCTTAAGGCAGAATGAGAATTATAGCAAAGGAAAATCTGGATTTACATAAAGGAATGAAGAACACCAGAAATAGTAAATATGTGGAGAAATATAAAAGACTTATTTTCTTATTACTTAAATCACCTTAAGAGGTAATTGATGGTTTAAAGCAAGAGTAATCTGGCATTGTGGAGTTTGTAATCCATGTAGAAGAAAAATGTTTGGCAACAATAGCACAAAGGCCAGAAGGGGCGAAATGAAAGTACAGTGTTATAAGGCTCTCATACTATATGTGAAGCATTATAACATGTCTTCAACGTATACGTGATAAGTTCATAATGTGCATTATAAAGCCTAAAGCAATCACTAAAAGAACAAAACAAAGTAGTTTAGGTAATAGGTCAAAAAAGGTGATAAAATAAAATCATAAAAAGAATATTTAATACAAAAGAAAGCAGTAAAAGAGGAAAAAGGGAACAAAGAAGAGATAGCAGAAATAGAAAACAAATAGTAAAATGGTACATTGAAATCCAGCCACATCTGCCAGGCGCAATGGCTCATGCCTGTAATTCCAGCACTTTGGGAGGCCGAGGTGGGTAGATCACCTGAGGTCAGGATTTCGAAACCAGCCTGGTCAACATGGTGAAACCCTGTATCTACTAAAATTACCAAAAAAATTAGCCAGGTGTGGTGGCGCATGCCTATAATCCCAGCTACTCGGGAGGCTGAGGCAGTAGAATCGCTTGAACCTGGGAGGCGGAGGTGGCAGTGAGCCAAGATTGCACCATTGCACTCCATCCTGGGTAACAAGAGTGAAACTCCATCTCAAAAAAAACTAAAAGATAAATCTAACGACATCAATAGACACCTCCAATTAAACGGCAGAGATCGTCACATTGGGTAAGAAAACAAGACACAACAATATGCTCTTAATAGGAAACTACTTTAAATATGAAGAACAAATGAGTTAAAAGTAAAAAGATGAAAAAAGATATACCTTCCTAACACTAAGCACAAGAAAGCAGGAGTTGCTGTAAAATATCAGACGAAAGCAGATTTCAGAGGGGAAATATAACCAGGAAAAGAAAAAGGTGATTTTATGGCAGTCAATTCATTAAAAGAATATAGCAATCATAAACATTTATACATCTAGAAACAGAGCTTCAAAATACACACTACATAATGTCAGTATTCTCAGGCAACATAACTGAATACACAGAAAACCCAAAAGGATATAAAGAAAAATTATTAGAATTAATGAGTAATTTATCAAGGTCTCTGGATACAAAGTCAATGTACAGAAGTCAAACGCATTTCTATATGCACAAGCAAATAGAAAATAAAACTTTTTAATGACACCCTTTACAGTAGCATAAAAAATCAAGTACCTATAAATAAATCAACAAAACAATGCAAGACTCTTACACTGAAAACAAAGAAAAATTTTGAATTACCTAAGTAAGTAGAGAATTACACCATGTTCATGAATTGGAAGGCTCAATACTGTAAAGCAGTCATTTTTCCTCCAGTAGAACTATACATCTAATGCGATCCCAATCAAAATTTCAACAATTTTTTTCTGTGTGAACATTAACAAGCTGATTCTAAAATGTATGTGGAAATGCAAAAGCTCAAGAATGCCCATGCCAATTTTGAAGACAAAGCTGGAAGAATTATACTATCAGTTACTAAGACCTGTTTTAAAGTTAAAGCAATTGAAGCAGTGTGGTGTTGACCAATGGAACAGATTAGAGGTTCCAGAAACACTCAATTGATCACCTGATTCATAGCAAAGATGATACTGCAGTGCTGCGAAGAAAGAAGTATCTTTTCAAAAACTGGTGCTGAGTCCACATAGAAAAAAGTGAACCTTGACTTCTCCCGATACATATACACAAAATACAGATCTAAATGTGAAAAGTAAAAAAAAAAAAAAAAAAAAAAAAGCTTCTAAAAGGCAACAGACAACAGTAGGTAAAAAAGAAATTGTTTTAAAGAATGTGAGAAGCACTAAGTAGGACATGTCAGCTTAACATAAGCCAATACTCTGTTACGATTACAAAAACAGTAGGGGCCCAGTGGCTTATTCCTGTAAATCCAGCACTTTGGGAGGTCAGGGCAGGTGGATTGCTTGAGGCCGGGAGTTCAAGACCACCCTGGCCAACATGGTGAAACTCCATCTCTACTAAAAATACAAAAATTAGCCAGGTAGGGTGGCACACACCTGTAATCCCAGCTATTCAGGAAGCTGGGGCACAAGAATCACTTGAACCCAGGAGGCAGAGGTTACAGTGAGCCGAGATTGCACCACTACACTCTAGCCTGGGTAACGTAGCAAGACTCTGTCTCAAAAAAAAAAAAAAGAAAAAAGAAAGGAAAAAAAGAAAAGAAAAGAAAGAAAAAGAAAATGTTTTTAAAAAAAGATTACAAAAACAAACAAGCAAACAAAAAATCCTGAATATGATCTCACTGATACTAACAGAAATGTAAAATCCAGATGAAAGGATTCTGTACTCTGTCTTCTTCAATGGCTGGTTGGGTGTTATGTTGAGCTCTCTGAATAGGAGTTAAAAAAATTATCAAAGTATGGGCTACATACAGAAAAATGCACAAATCTTAAGTATACAGCTTGATAAATTTTCAGAAATTGAACACACGTGTGTACCAGCATCCATATCAAGAAACAAAACATTGCCAGCCCCTCAGATCCCTCTTCACAGAGCTTTCCAGTCACTCCCCTGCCCTTCTAGACTAACCATTATGCTGAATTCTAACACCATGGGTTAGTTTTTCCTATCTTATATATATAGCTGCAATCAGAGAGTACGTACCTTTTTGTGTCTGGCTTCTTTCACTTGACATTATGTTTATGAGACTTATTTATATTATAGTTTATTCATTTTCATTATGGTACAGTGTTCCATTCTATAATTCATTAATCCATTCTACTATTGATGGACATTGTGTGGCTTTCCAGCTTGGAGCTAACATGAATAGTGCTGCACATTCTTGTACATGTCTCTTAATGTGCTTTGACAGCTTTCTCAAAAATCAATTGGCTCCGTATGTACTGGTCTAGTTCTGGCCTTTCCACTATGTTCCGTTGATCTATATAGCTGTCTTTACACCAGTATCACACTGTCTTGATTACTGTAGCTGTATAATAATTTCTTGAAATCAGGTAAATAAGACTTACAGTTTCATTCTTTTTCAAAGTGGTTTTGGCTATTGTAGGTCCATTGAATTTTCATATAAATTTTAGAACCAGCTTGACAATTTCTATAAAAATGTCTGTTGGGATCTTAATTGGGATTGCATTGAATCTATAGATCAATCTAGACAGAATTGACATCTTGACAATGTTAAGTTTTCTGATCCACGAACACTGTATTACTCTGCTCAGGCTGCCATAACAATATACCAAAGGCTGAGGGGCTTAAACAATAGAATTTTATTTCCTCACTATTAGGAAGTTCAAGATCAATGTGCAACAAGGTAGGTTTTATTCGGAGGCCTCTTCTTTTGGCTTGTAGGCAGCCACCATCTCACTGTGTGCTCTCATGACCTCTTGTTTGTGTGATGAACAGTTAGAGAGTAAAAAGTCTCTGTGTCTCTTCTTATAAAGACATTAATTCAATAGAATCAGGGACCCATCCTATGACTTCACGTAACCTTAATTACGTCCATAGAGGGCCCATCTACAAATAAAGTCACATTGTGGGTTGGGGCCTCAACATATAAATTTGGGAGGCACACAATTTAGTCCACAGCAAAAGTCACGTGTCTTCCATTTATTTAAGTCTTCTTTGAGCTCTCTCAACAATTTTTAAAAATTTTTTTCAGTGTCTTATACATCTTTTGTCATCTTTTATATTAAATGCTTTTGATGTCATTAAAGATGATCTTTCTTTTAATTTCCAATTGTTTGCTGCTAATATATAGAAATTCAATTTAGTTTTGTACATAATAGGCCTTCTATTCTGAAACCTTGCTCAACACATATATTAGTTCTAGCATTTTTCTCTAAAACTTTTTACATAGAAAAATCATGTCAGCCGGGCAAGGTGGCTCACACCTGTGATCCCAGAACTTTGGGAGGCTGAGGAGGGCAGATCACCTGAGGTCAGGAGTTTGAGACCAGCCTGATCAACATGGAGAAACCCTGTCTCTACTAAAAATACAAAATTAACTGGGCATGGTGGCACATGCCTGTAATACCAGCTACTCGAGAGGCTGAGGCAGGAGAATCACTTGAACCCGGGAGGCAGAAGTTGCAGTGAGCTGAGATCATGCCATTGCACTCTAGCCTGGGTGACAAGAGCGAAACTCTATCCCCCCCGCCAAAAAGAGAAGTCATGTCATTTGTGAACAAAGATGATTTTACTTCTCCCTTTCCATCTGCATGCTTGTGGGGTTTTTTTTGTCTGTTTGTTTTGCTTTATTGCAGCTGCTAAAACCTACAGTATAATGTTTAATAGATATAAGAGCATTCATCTTTACCTTCTCTCAATCTTACAGGGAAAGTATTTAATATTTCATCATTAGGTGTGATGTTAGCTGTGGGTTTTTCTTTGGTACTTTTTGTCAGATTGATGAATTTTTCTCATTATAAATAAGCAAATGTCAAATACATTTTTGCATCTATTATGATGACCCTATAGGTTTTTCTCCTTTATTCTATTAAAAAAAGCAAATTATATTAATTGGGTTTTTGTTTGTTTTTTGTTTTGAGACAAAGTCTCAATCTGTCCCAAGGCTGGAGTGCGGTGGCACGATCTCGGTTCACTGCAACCTCCACCACTTGGTTCAAGTGATTCTGCCTGCCTCAGCCTCCCAAGTAGCTGGGATTACAGGTGACTGCCACCATGCCCAGCTAATACTTTTGTGTGCTTTTTTTAGTACAGACAGGATTTTGCCATGTTGGCCATGCTGGTCTCAAACTCCTGACCTCAGGTGATCTGCCCACCTCTGCCTCCCAAAGTACCGGAATTGCAGGCGTGAGCCACCACATCCAGCATCATTGATTTTTCAAATATTAAACCAATCATGAATTCCTGGTATAAAGTCCACTAGGTCATGATGCATTATCTTTTTTATCTACTTCTGGATTTGATTTCATAATATCTTGTTAAGAATTTCTACATCTATGTTCATGAGGAATGTTTTTCTATACAATTGACTCTTGAATAATGTAGGGTTTAGGAGCACTGTACACATACACAGTTAAAAAATCTAAGCCGGTCGAGGTGGCTCACACCTGTAATCCCAGCACTTTGGGAGGCTAAGGCAGGTGGATCATGAGGTCAAGAGATCGAGACCATCCTGGCCAACATGGTGAAACCCCATTTCTACTAAAAATACATGGAAAATAAAGAAATATAGAAAAAAATAGTTATTAAAAATCTCATTGGCCAGGTGCGGTGGCTCACCCCTGTAATCCCAGCACTTTGGGAGGCCGAGGTGGGCAGATCACCTGAGGCTGGGAGTTCGAGACCAGCCTGATCAACATGGAGAAACCCATCTCTACTAAAAATACAAAATCAGCTGTGTGTGGTGGTGCATACCTGTAATCCCAGCTATCCGGGAAGCTGAAGCAGGAGAATCGCTTGAACCTGAAAGGCGGAGGTTTTGCAGGGAGCCGAGATCACGCCACTGCACACCAGACCCCAGCCTGGGCAACAAGAACAAAACTTCATCTCAAAAAAATAAATAAATAAATTTTTAAAACTCTGTGTATAACTTTTGACTCCCTTAGTCAGAACTTAACTGCTAATAGCCTTCTCTTGGCTAGAAGCCTTACCATTAACATCAACAATCGATTAACACATATTTCGTGTGTTACTGTCATCTTACAGTCAAGTAAGCTAGAGAAAAGAAAATGTTAAAAACAAAATGAAGAAAAGAAAATAGATTTCCTCTTCGTTAAGTGAAAGTGGATCATCCTAAAGGTCTTTATCCTTTCCATCTTCACACTGAGTAGGCTGAGGAAGAGGAGTAAGAGGAGGTGTTGGTCATGCTGTCCCAGGGTGGCAGAGGCAGAAGAGGTTCTACAAATATCAGCTAGGTTGGTTTGGTATTGATGGTGTTCAAGTTTTCTATAGCCTTACTGATTTTCTGTCTATTTTTTCTATTAATTATTAAATTGATCATTGCCCTATAATTTTTGCTTCATGTATTTTAAAGCTCTGTTAATAAATGCATTCAGATTTAGAATCCTGTCTTTTGTTTTCAGTTATATTTTCCCCATACCATAAAACAAACAAAAAAAATAACCACACTCTAAGAATGTTAAGTTGCTGGCCTAAAAAAAAAAACAAACAAACAAACAAAACAAAACAGCTGCTACTTTGTTTTTTCCCAATTTATCATTTTAAAATATATATAAATAGAAATGAGCAAAATCAGAGTGAAAATCCATTATATTCCACGTATAGTATCCCACCATTTTAGAATATGTCTTTGAAAATGTTTCCTATGCATATTGTGATGACCTTTTATAACGAAATAATTATGAAGATTTTGCCATGTCATTATTATTCTTCAAAATTATCTTTAGTGGCTGATATGGTTTGGATCTGTGTCTCAGCCTAAATCTCATATTGAAATGTAATCCCCAATGCTGGAGGTGGGGCCTGGTGGGAGCTGATTGGATCATAGGGGCAGTTTCTCATGAATGATTTAGCACCATCCCCCTTGGTGCTGTCATCACAATAATGAGTTCTGATGAGATCTGCTTGTTTAAAAGGGTGTAGCATTCTCTCTCTCTCTCTCTCTCTCTCCTCCCCCTCCTCCTCCTCCCTCTATGTCTCTTCCTACTGCTCTGGCCAAATGAAGTGACTCCTTCCTCCTTTATCTTCTGCCATGATTGGAAGCTTCCTAAGCCTCTTCAGAAGCAGAAGCCACTATGTTTTCTGTACAGCCTGCAGGACAGTAAGCCAATAAAATATCTTTTCTCTATAAATGACCTAGTCTCAGATACTTCTTTACAGCAGTGCAAGAATGGACTAATATAGAAAATTGGTACTGAGGAGTGGGGCATTGCTATAAAAATATCTGAAACTGTGGAAGCAGCTTTGGAACTGGGTAACAGGCAGAGGTTTGAAGAGTGTAGGGGGCAGAAAAGAAGGAAGATAAGGGAAGGTTTGGAACTTCCTAGAGATTTGTTGAGTGGCTTTGACCAAAATGCTGATAGTGATATGGAAGTCCAGCCTGAGGAGGTCTTAGATGGAAATGAGGAACTTGTTGGGAACTGGAGTAAAGGTCACTTTTGTTATGCTTTAGCAAAGAGCCGAGCTAAACTGGAACTTATATTTAAAAGAAAAGCAGAGCATAATAGTTTGGAAAATCTGCAGCCTGGCCATGTGGTAGAAAAGAAAATCCCATTTGCAAGGAAGGAATTCAAGCAGGCTGCAGAAATTTGCATAAGTAAAAAGAAGGAACTAAATGTGAGTAGCCAAGACAATGGGGAAAGGGACTGGAAGGTATTTTAGAGACCTCCCTGGCAGCCCCACCCATCACGGGCCCTGAGGCCTAGAAGGACTGAGCGGTGATAGTGATTTCTCACGAAATCTGGTTGTTTACAAGTGTGTAGTGCCTCCCCATTCTCTCTTTTCCTCCTGCTTCATCAATGTGAAATGCCAACTCCCCCTTCACCTTCTGCCATGATTGTAAGGTTCCTGAGGCCTCCCGGAAGCTGAGCAGATGCTGCCATGCTTTCTGTACAACCTGCAGAACTGTGAGCCAATTAAACCTCTTTTCTCTGTAAATTACCCAGTCTCAGGTATTTCTTTACAGCAATGTGGGAATGGACTAATACCGTGGCTATATAATATTCCATTATGTGGATGATCATAGTGAAATTAACTTCACATTAGATTTACATTTATCTCTTTAATGTTAATCTTGCCGTTATTCATTCATTGGAATCTCTTTTGTCATTTGTTCCATTAGCTTTTCTCTCAGTTTAGGAGAATCCACAGATTTACTTGGCAGGAGCTCTCTATCCACTCCAAGATGTAGATATAAATATTTCACAATACAAGCCCCAGGTGGAGTCCTGTGTTCTACTTCTAGAGCTATCTACCTAACCAACAGCCATCCCTTCCATATTCTTCAGAAATACTTGCTCAACCAATTCCGTATCTGCCTACGTATACTATTATCTTTCTTCTAAAATGTGGTTCTAAATACTGTGTTGTGGGAAGCTAATTAATTTCACTGATTGTTTTGTTGTTAAGGTAGAGCCCTTGGAGAGCCATTTATGTACTATACTTGGCATCTATAGTAGACTCTGCTGAAGGCCTCCTAGATCCTCTGAAATCCCGATCACCAGCTCCACATGCCCACTCTCCACCCCTGTGTTTTTTGTGGCTAACAGCTTGCACTAATGACTTTCAGAAGACTGACTGGGGACACCAAAGCTGTTTCCCTCTGAAAATTTTACTTTATCCTGGGAAACCTATAAGCAATAACTGACTAATTTGAGAGTATGAAGCCCAGCTCCTTTGATTCAAGATGGTAAATGCTGGGGTATACTTTAGACCTCAGAGCTCCCCATGGGATCAGGCTGAGTCAGGGACCTGAAATCTGACCTTTGCCTGGCTTCTTTCCGTTTCCTATCCTGTTTCTCTCATCCTATAGATTTCTCCTGGGAGCAGTTCTTTCATAAATCACTTGCACCAGACTCCTCAGCCCAGGCTTTTCTTTTGGTAGCAACTAACCTTAAGACAGCATCCAGGTAACAACCAAGCCATCACTCAAAGTAGACTCCTTCCTAGGCTCCACTCGCAGTCTTACTACCCAACACCTTCCAAATCCAACTGAACTGTAAAACCACTTGACATCTGAATATCTAGGCTTGCATTCAAAGACTAATGAGGGTTTGTATTGACTTTGCAAAAGAATGTCACAACAAGGCTCCCAATATAGGGAACTCCAGTGTATGTTTAAAGTAACGTTACAAAACTTTACCTCCAAAAAATGATATAGGCAACTTTCCAGAAATAACATATCCCATACAAGGCAGTGCTCAGTATACCAACCCAATCTTTGAGACTTTGAAATTTTCCTCTGTGAAAGTGGCTTTCTCTTGGGGCCTCCTGGTAAGTTCCTGACTCTTTTCCTCAGCTCCCTCCATCATACCCTGAAGGGAGTTGCCATGGTGACTGTGCGACTGTGACCTCCAGGATAGCTCAGGCTCAGAAGAAAGAGTTTTCCCCAGTGTGGCTGAGAAGCAGGGAGCAGAGAGACAAATGGCATCCGCCTCAGTCAGTGGGCAGGTGTTTAACGAGTTTATGATGGGGTGAGGGGAAAGAGCTGGACCATCTTCAGATGCACCACAGCTGACTCTGGGCCCACCCTGCTACTCATGGGTTGAGGCATTGACAATACTCTTGCCCTGATCCTGGTTCAGACAGAGGCCTGTACCAAAAGAAAGTTACCCTCAGGGAAGCAGTTGGGACTGACTGGCTCTAATTCATTTTTGGAGCTCACTGATATCAAGAGAGGGTCAAACTATACATGTAAATGAGGCTGTTTGTATCCCAAGATCTAAACTCACTTAACCAAGGAAATGCAAACTCCCTCACTTTTGTTGAATTAGCTCATTTGAATAGGAGAGAAGCCAGGGAGGGGCAAATAGGCCTGAACTCAGGAACTTGCCCACCCCTTACCATGGAGACCTCACTCAACGCTTTCTTCAGTACTTTTTTCCCATGTTGTGAATATCTGTCATTACAAATTAATTTTTTAGCAATAGGGTCTCATGCTTTCACCCAGGCTGGAGTGCAGTGGTGCAATCATGGCTCGCTGTAACCTTAAACTCCTGGGTTCAAACTCCTTCCGCCTTACCCTCCCAAAGTACTGAGCTACTGCACCTGGCCCAAATACAGACTCTTAATGTCTTCCCTTCCTTGGCTCTGATACCTCTCCCTTCAGGTAATCACAGTTAACATCCTAGAGACTGTGTAGCCTTCTATATCTTTCTCTGGGATCATTTAATAGTACACAGCCATTCCCCATATGCCTCTCCCTCCCTCCTCACACACTATGACATTGTCCTTGATGCTTGCTTTTTGCTTTTGCTGCTTAATATTATACCATGGTACCATGGAATTCCTCCAGGTCAACATGTATGAGTTTAATGCACTCTTCAATATTTCCATAATATTCTATAATATTTAAGTACTGTAGTTTACCCAACATTTCCCTATTGATGAACAATTCAGATTCTATCCAGCTTTTGCTATTAGAAACAACCTTGCAAGAAACATGATAGGTATATATCTCCTTAAAATACATTCTCAAATTGGGATTGCTGTGCCAAATGATTTTTTGTTTTTTAGATAGAGTCTCACTCCATTGCCCAGGCTGGAGTGCAGTGGCATGATCAGAGCTTACTGTAACCTCAAACTCCTGGACTCAAGTGATCTTCCCACCTCAGCCTCCCAAGTACCTAGATCTACAGGTACACACCACAATGTCTGACTCATTACAAAAATTTTTTTTGTAGAGACAAGATCTCTCTATGTTGCCCAGGCTAGTCTCAAACTCCTGGCTGGAAGCAATCGTCCCACTTCAGCCTCCCAAGTAGCTAAGACTATAGATGTATGCCAACAGCTGAGATGTATTCATTTTTAATTCTAATAGTCACCTTGAGATTGCTTTCTCAAAAGGGTTTAGGAATTCATAGATCCATTAACAATGTATGAGAGTCACTGTTTACTCACACCCTTGACAACACTGGATGTTATCAATCTTTAATTTTTGCCAATCTGATGAGCGAAAATTGTATTAATTGTTGTTTTATCCTGCATTTCCCTGACTACAAGTAGAGTTTAGTGTCTTTTCATGTACTTATCAGCCATTTGTATTCTCTCATCTGTAAAATGTTTGTCCATAGGCTGGGCATGGTGGCTCACACCTGTAATGCCAGCACTTTGGGGGGCCAAGGTGGGTGGATCACCTGAGGTCAGGAGTTCAAGACCAGCCTGGGCATCGTAGTGAAACCCCATCTCTCCTAAACATGCAAAAATTAGCCAGGCTTTGTGATGTGTGCCTATGATCCCAGCTAGCTGGGAGGTTGAGGCACAAGAATCGCTTGAATCTGGCAGGCAGAGGTTGCAGTGAGCTGAGATCATGCCATTGCACTCCAGCCTGGGTGACAGCGAAAGACTCTGTCTCAAAAAAAAAAAAATTTTGTTCCTTTGTCCATTTTTTTTTAAGGCTTTGTCTTTTTTTCTTATCAGGTTACATATTAGGAATGTTGTTTCTTGTCTGTCATATGTATTATCATTAGTCTTTTGACTCAGAGAGACTTCATTATTTTTGTCCCTTCCCTCTCAGCTTCACTTGTGAATGTCAACTTTCACCATTTTTTCTAACTTAACAGGCAAAGACTTGGGACTGGGAAAAGGCAGGCGATGACCATAGAACAGAGAGGAGGCTGAAGTAACCTGAGAAGAGTTTGCTCTGGGAGGCTGGGAAAACCAAGCTGGACAGCATTTGGCATCTAAAATACTCTTTGTCTTTTCTTCTGTCCGGTGATTTTATTACGGTAAGAACACTTAACATGAGATCTACCCTCTGAGCAAGGTTTTAAGTGTACAATATCTTATTGCTCGCTACAGTTACAATGTTGTACAGTAGACTTCTAGAGCTTATCCATCATGCTTGGCCTATAATACGGCAGATAGAGAGAGGTGAGTGGCTTTTCCAGAATTCAGTGGGTCAATGTCTTTGTTCTGCTTTAAATGGTTCTTCTCTTATGGGAATAGAACCCTTGTCCCACATTCCTTTATCACTCACTCCTACTCATCCTTCAAAACCCAGCTCAAACATCGCTGCCTCTGAAAAGCCTTCCTTGATCCGCCCACAAGCTGACCTGGAGACTCCTCTGGTTAATTCTCTTCTAGCATTTGCCACATCATGCCCTGACCCATCGGTTTCTTGTCAGTCTCCCTTTCAGACTGAGTGCCCCTTTAGAGCAGGACACCCCTGGAGCACAGTTCCACCCCTCAGGGTCTGGCCCCTCTGAGAGTATTCAAAAAAGGACTTGAACAAATTTAGCAAATTGTTCTTCAGCAGCACTGTGCCAGGTGCTGTGGAGGTGACAGAAGGATTATAGCACGTGACTCCTGATCTCAGAGAGATCAAAAACTAGCTGAGACATAAGAACACACTAACATTGAAACAATAGCCCATGAAAGCAATTACATTTAAG
Source organism: Cacajao melanocephalus (assembly GCA_963573385.1). Classification (NCBI taxonomy): domain Eukaryota; kingdom Metazoa; phylum Chordata; class Mammalia; order Primates; family Pitheciidae; genus Cacajao; species Cacajao melanocephalus. Next base: position 76,921 of record CAUYLG010028037.1, read on the forward strand.
TAGACTATTATGTAATTGAGAATGCACGTGTTCCAGAAGGCCTGGGCTGGATGGGGTGGGGGTGCCACAGGGAAGAATCATGGAGAATGTGGGACTTGATTTGGATGTTAATGTAGGAAAAGTCTGGATGTGGGATTTAAGGAAGGGTGGGATTTGGACAGAAGGGAAGAGGAAGCGAGAGTAGCTGGTAAGAGGGCAATGGGCAAAAGTATGGGTGTTATTTTTAATGACAGGGTCTGGCTCCATCACCCAGGCTGGAGTGCAATGGTGCAATCATGGAACCTCAAACTCCTGGGCTTAGGTGATCCTCCTGCCTCAGCCTCCCCAGTAGCCAGGATTCTTCAATACTTCCATAATATTCTATAATATTTAAGTACTAGAAACAGTGGAGGGACTGAAGTGACCAGAGCAGAGAGTTCATGCTGGGAAGAGGAGGAAAACTGAGTTGGACAGCAAGAAATTTCTGAACTATGGATAAATATATATATTGCCTTCCAGATTCTGAGAGCTGATTATGGTGCTCTGCCATGTACGCTGAAGATGTGTTCACGTGTTTCTCTCACTCAATTGTGGGCTTCTGGTCAGTCTGGAGAGTGATTGGCAGAATAATGCTACTCTCCTCCCACCCACCCCCACACACAAAGATGTCCACAACCTAATCCCTGGAACCTGTGAATACGTTTCATTACATGGCAAAAAGGAATTAAGGTAGCGGCTGGTATTAAGGTCACTAACCAACTGACTGTAAAACAGGGAGATGATCTGGATTATTGGAGTGAGCCCAGTATAATCACATGGATCCTTCAAAGTGGAACAGAAGCAGAGAGCCAGAGGGAAATGTAACTACAGAAGGTCAGGGTGACACAGTGGGAAGGATTTGGCTCAACACTGCTGGTATTGAGAATGGAGGAAGGCTAGGCGTGGTGGCTCACACCTGTAATTCCAGCACTTTGGGAGGCCTAGGCAGCGGATCACCTGAGGTCAGGAGTTCGAGATCAGCCTCGGCAACATGGTGAAACCCCGTCTCTACTAAAAATACAAAAATTAGCTGGGTGTGGTGGCGCATTCCTGTAAACCCAGCCACACAGGAGGCTAAGGCAAAAGAATCGCTTGAATCTGGGAGGTAGAGGTTGCAGTGAGCCAAGATCTCGCCACTTCACTCCAGGCTGGGAAACACAGGGAGACTCTGTCTCAAAAAAAAAAAAAAAAAAAAAAAGAGAGAGAATGGTTGAAGGAGGCGAGAAGTCAAGGAATGTGGGGAGCTCTAGGGGCAGGAAAAGGCAAGGAGACAGATTCTCGCCATAGCCTCCAGAAATGAACACGTCCCTGCCAACATCTTGATTTTAGCCCAGGAGACCCATTTCAGACTTCCAACCCAGAAAACCATAAGACAACTGGTATTGTTTAAGGTAGGGAGGCCCCACCCCCAGGCAGTGGACCAGTACCAGTCAGTGGCCTGTTAGGAACTGGGCCACATAGCAAGAGGTAAGCGGCAGATGAGCGACCATTACTGCCTGAGCTCCGCCTCCTGTCAGATCAGCGGTGCCATTAGATTCTCCTAGGAGTGCAAACTCTATTATGAACTGCGCATTTCAGGGATTTAGGTTGCACATGCCCTATGAGAATCCCACAAACCATCTCTCCTCACCCACCCCCATCCATGGAAAACCTGTCTTCCACAAAACCAGTCCCTGGTGGCAGAAAGGTTGGGGACCACTGGTTTAAGGCACTAAATGGAAGGTAATTTGTTACAACAGCAACGGGAAACTAATACAGGAGGAACCTATGTGTGCGTATATCTCATCTGTGTTTACATACATGCATAACCTGGCTCCAAAAAATTGAGGTGTTCAATAAATGCTTACTTAATGAAATTACAGAAAGAATTCCTTTTGGTCAGGTGTGGTGGCTCATGCCTGTAATCCCAGCACTTTAAGAGGCTGAGGCAGGAGGATTGCTTGAGCCCAGGAGTTCAAGACCAGCTTGGGCGTATAGCAAGACTTTATCTCTATTAGAAATTTAAAAATTCAGCCAGGCATCGTGGCGCACACCTGTAGTTCCAGCCACTTGGGAGGCTGAGACTGGAGGATCCCTCGAGCCCAGGAGATTGACGGCTGCAGTGAGCCATGATTATGCCACTGCACTCCAGCCTGAGTGACAGAGAGAAGAGACCCTGCTTCAAAAATAAATTATTTTCATCACAGTATTATTCACAGGAGCAAAGACATGGAATCAACCTACGTGTCCATCAGTGGTGGACTGGACAAAGAAAATGTTGTACATATACTCCAAGAAATACTATGAATATCTAAAAATGAATGAAATCATGTTCTTTGCAGCAACACAGATGCAGCTGGAGGCCATTATCCTAAACAAATTAATGCAGGAACAGAAAGCCAAATACATGTGTCCTCACTTATAAGTGGGAGCTAACCCTTGGGTATTGGTAGACATAAAGATGGTCACAATAAATATTGGGGACTACTAGAGTGGGGACAGAGGGAGGGAGGCAAGGGTTGAAAAACTAACGATTGGGTTCAGTGCCCACTACAGGAGTGACAGGATCAGTCATACTCAAATCTCCACATCACATAATACATCCAGGTAACAAACCTGCACACATAACCCCTTAATATAAAATAAAAGTTGAAATTATTATTATTATTATTTTTGAGACACAGCCTCACCCTGTCGCCCAGGCTGGAGTACAGTAGTGTGATCTCAGCTCACTGCAGCCTCCACCTCCGGAGTTCAAGCAATTCTCCTGCTTCAGCCTCTGAGTAGCTGAGACTACAGTCACGTGCCACCACACCCAGCTAATTTTTGTATTTTTAGTAGAGACAGGGTTTCACCATGTTGGCCAGGATGGTCTTGATCTCCTGATCTCGTGATGCACCCACCTTGGCCTCCCAAAGTGCTGGGATTACAGGTGTGAGCCACTGCACCCGGCCAGAAATTATTTTTTCAAAAAGAATTCCTCATGTTTCAACATCCCTCCCAGAAAATGAAAACTGAGTTCCATCTACACCCATTGCTTGTAGCCATGTGCTCCAAGTCAATTTGCTCTTTAGCACAGACTTTGATTTTGCTATTATAAATAACACTAGAGCCAGCTGGGCCAGGTGGCTTGCGCCCGTAATCCCAGCACTTTGGGAGGCTGAGGCGGCTGATCACTTGAGGTCAGCAGTTTGAGACCAGACTGGCCAACATGGTGAAACCCCGTCTCTACTAAAAGTACAAAAATTAGCTGGGTGCGGTGGTGGGCCCCTGTAATCCCAGCTACTCAGGAGGCTGAGGCAGGGGAATCACTTGAACCTGGGAGGCAGAGGTTGCAGTGAGTTGAGATCATGCCCTGTACTGCAGCCTGAGCAACACAATGAGACTCCAAAATAAATAAATAGGCCGGGCGAGTGATCCACTTGCCTCAGCCTCCTAAAGTGCTATAATCCCAGCACTTTGGGAGGCTGAGGCAAGTGGATCATGAAGTGAGGAGTTCAAGACCAGCCTTATCAACATGGTGAAATCCTGTCTCTACTAAAAATACAAAAAGTAGCCGGGTACGGTGCTCTGCACCTGTAATCCCAGCTACTCAGGAGGCTGAGGCAAGAGAATTGCTTGAACCCAGAAGGTGGATGTTGCAGTGAGCCGAGATCGTACCAGTGTGCTCCAGCCTGAGCGACAGAGCAAGACTCCATCTTGGGGGGAAAAATCAATAAATAATAAATAAATAAATAACACTAGAGCAAGCCACTTTCTTCTGTTTTTGAAGCAATTTGTTTATCTTAAATGGAATTCATGAGTCAAAAATGATGCACATTTTATATGGCTCTTCACCCATTTAGCCAGCTTACTTTCCACAGAGTTCGAACTAATTTACACACTTACTCATGATGTGGGAGAGCACCACCCTCTGCCACAATTGGGCCCAGCAGGGGACTCGTGCACAGGCCCTTCCTTGCACATTCAACTTTTTCCTGCTCCAATATCGACTGCCTAACTTCAGGCTCAAGTGGGGCCCTCCACAGTAAGCAGAGATCCACAGCATTGTGTTGTGGTAGAAAAAGTGACTTCTCTGTAGCCGCAAGGAACATTCCTTAGGGATAATGCTGGTACAGAGGGAGGAGTCTGACACATCCCTAGTTTATTTTATCAACAATTGCAATGAGAGTCGTTTTTTTGTTTTTTTTTTTTAAGAGTTGCAAGAAATGATCTGCCTGTTCAGGGAGCTGATCATTTTCCACTGCCCTCAAAGAGATAGTCTGGAAATTGTACCTGACTGACCCAAAGGAAAAAGCTGGTTTATTTAAAAGTCTAGTTCCTTTTTCCCCTTTGCAATATAGTAGTCGGTTTTTGGTTTGTTTTATTGTGGTTTTTTCTTTTTTTTTCTGTTTTGTTTTTGTTTTTAATGAGTTCTTTGGTGACTATGCTAAAAAAAACCATTATGGAAGCAAGAACATCAGTAATTTTTGCACCTGCTTCCAGCCCCCACGACAGAGACAGACCTGCAGGCTTTCTCTTCCCTTAGGACTATCTTCCCTGTTTCAGCAAAGAAAAAAATTCATAAGACAATGTTGCTTGCCTTGGCTTGCGTGTGGGCGTGAGGGATACGGTCCAGGCATGGAGAGGCACCCGAGTAGGAGCAGGGATAAAAGGGCCTCCCAGAGATTTAGGCTCAGAGGCTCCAGGGAGATTGGGCAGTCATTGCACCGGATGCTATAATGAGCTCCCAGCCTGATGCTTCCATGTGAAATGGGCCAATGAGGTCTAGTCCTAGGACCACAGAGAAAGCTCCCCCTGCACCCAGAGCCACAGTCTGGGGTTCTGGCAGGCCTAAAGTAACTAGGTTTTGTCTGCACGTGTTTGATCCTAAGAATGAAGAAAGCCTTTGAACTCTGGAGGTCTTCATTGGGGTCCTGGCTGCTTCCCAGACTTCCCTTGTGACCCGCAGCCTCGGGTTCTGTCTCTGTGAAATGGCCAAACAATCCCGCCTCCCAAGGAGCAAGCACGCGGCGTGCCCGGGGAGAAAAGAGCAACAAATATTTATAAATCCATCACTGAGGTGGCAGCTGAAACAGCTGACAGAGCGAAGCCTGACCCAGTCGGGTCCCGGGCCCTCCACGGGGTCTGCGTCCTCCTGCTGCCTCCCACCCACCCCTGACGGGGCAAGGCAGACCTCTCGGGCAAATTCCCAGACCATGAATTTCCTTTGGCACTCTGAGGCTCCCCCAGGAGGATTCATGAGACCGCAGCAGGAAATGAGGAACATATTTTTAAATCAGAAGGGGGAAGCAATGTCTTTGTGTCAGATAGGTGGCCTGGATCCAGGGCTGAGAGACTGTGGCGCATTTCTCCTCGCAGACAGCAGGTGCTCTTCGAGATGTGGTTATGGCAACAAAATAAATGATGGATAATTGCTTTTGTGACAACTTGCCAATTAAATTAGACTCAGCAGAATAACATAATGACAATTTGTTATGCTCCGATGGGCACTAACATACCAATCATAATTAAATGCTATGACTGAAATAGAATACCGCTCAACGCAGGAATATATAACCCCAATTCCCTCTCTGTGAAACATTATAGGTTGAGGCTTGATTTTAATTTCAGGAAGATAATGGCATTAGCTCATATCCGAGTGGGTTTGTGGAGAGGCCTGTGATGAGGGGAGATGAGCCTGAGCAAGAAGGCGAGGCCTGCAAGGAAACGCCCGGGGGGACTGAACTCCAAGGTCAAGGGGAAGCGCTGAGGAGCCGTGTTGTGAAAACAGTGCTTGCTGGGCTGTGGGCGCGCCCTGTCCTGTCTGCAGAGCAGGGAAAGGGAGGCAAAGGAGGAGGCCCTCGCCCAGGGTCTGCAGTGACGGGGCCTGTGCTGTGGCAACTCCAGGCCTCCACACTGAATGTGTGGGGCGTCTCCTTCAACGAGGACCCCGGGCGCACACGTGATGATAAAGAGGAGCTTAGGGGCTACTCGGTGCTAGGCATGTACAGGAAGTAGTAGAATAAGTGAGGCCGGGGGTGGTGGCTCACGCCTGTAATCCCAGCACTTTGGGAGGCCAAGGCGGGCGGATCACGAGGTCAAGAGATCAAAACCATCCT
>CAUYLG010028038.1:0-33043 GCA_963573385.1 Cacajao melanocephalus
TAGCTCTAAACACTTATATCAAAAAGACCAAAGGATCACAAACTGACATTCTAATGTCACACCTCAAGGAACTAGAGAAACAAGAACAAACCAAACCCAAACCCAGCAGAAGAAAGGAAATAACCAAGATCAGAGCAGAACTAAATGAAATTGAAACACTTTGATGAGTTGAAAAAGTCATCAAATGAAAAAAAAATACAAAAGATAAATGAAACAAAAAGCTGGTTCTTTGAAAAGATAAATAAAATTGATAGACGATAAGCAAGATTACAAACAAGAAGAGAGAAAATCTAAATAGCTTCAATTAGAAATGAAACAGGAGAGATATTACAGCTGACACCACAGAAAGACAAAAGATCATTCAAGGCTACTGTGAACACCTTTACACACATAAACTAGAAAACCTAGAGGAGAAGGATAAATTCCTGGAAAAATACAGCCCTCCTAAATCAGGAAGAATTAGATACCCTGAACAGACTAATAACAAGCAGCGAGATTGAAATGGTAATTTAAAAATTACCAACAAAAAAAAGTCCAGACCAGACATATTCACAGCAGAATTCTACCAGACATTCAAAGAAGAATTAATAACAATCATATTGACACTATTCCATAAGATAGAGAAAGAAGGAATCCTCCCTAACTCCTTTTATGAAGCCAGCATCACCCTAATACCAAAACCAGGAAAGAACAAAACCAAAACCAGGAGAGAACAAAATTACAAAAAAGTTTGTAGTTACAAACTGATATCCCTGATGAATATAGATGCTAAAATCCTTAACAAAATATTAGCTAACTGAATCCAACAACATATTTAAAAGATAATCCACTATAATCAAGTGTGTTTCATACCAAGGATGCAGGGATGGCTTAACGTATGCAAGTCAATAAATGTGATATACCACATAAACATAATTAAAATAAAAAATCACATGATCATCTCAGTAGTTGCAAAAAAAGCATTTGACAAAATCCAGCATTGCTGTATGATTAAAACTCTCAGCAAAATCGGCATACAAAGGACATAACTCAATGTAATAAAAGCCATCTATAACAAACTCACGGCTAACATGATACTGAATGGGGAAAAGTTGAAAGCATTCCCTCTGAGAATTGGAACAAGACAAGGATGCCCACTCTCACCACTCCTCTTCAACATAGTACTGGAAGTCCTAGCCAGATAATCAGACAAGAGAAAGAAATGAAGGGCATCCAAATCGGTAACAAGAAAGTCAAACTGTTTGCTGATGATATGATCATTTACCTTGAAAATCCTAAAGTCTTCTCCAGAAAGTTCCTAGAACTGATAAAATAATTCAGCAAAGTTTCCAGATACAAGATTAATGTACACACAACAGTATCTCTCTATATACCAACAGTGACCAAATGGAGAATCAAATCAAGAACTCAATATCTTTTACAATAGCTGCCAAAAAGAAAATAAATAAATAAATACTTAGGAATATACCTAACCAAGGATTCAAAAGACCACTGCAAGGAAAACTACAAAACACTGCTGAAAGAAATCATAGATGATGCAAACAAATGAAAAAACATCCCATGTTTATAGATGGGTGGAAATAATATTGTGAAAATGACCATACTGCCAAAGCAATCTATGAATTCGATCCAATTCCCATCAAAATACCACCATCATTCTTCACAGAATTAGAAAAAACAATTCTAAAATTCACATGGAACAAACAAAAAAAAGAGCCTGCATAACCAAAGCAAGACTAAGCAAAAGAGCAAATCTGGAGGCATCACACTACTTGATTTCAAACCATACTATAAGGCCATAGTCACCAAAACAGCATGGTACTGGTATAAAAATAGGTGCATAGACCAATGGAACAGAATAGAGAACCCAGAAATAAACTCAAATACTTACATCTAACTGATCTTTGACAAAGCAAACAAAAACATAAAGTGGGGAAAAGACACCCTTTTCAACAAATGGTGATAGGGTAATCGGCTAAGCACATGTAGGAGAAAGAAACTGGATCCTCATCTCTCACTTTATCAACTAATCAACTAACTCAAGATGGATTAAGGACTTAAATCTAAGGCTAGAAACTATAAAAATTCCAGAAAATAACATTGGAAAAAACTTTTCTAGACATTGGCTTAGGCAGAGATTTTATGACCAAGAACTCAAAAGCAAATGCAATAAAAACAAAGATAAATAGCTGGGACTTAATTAAACTAAAGAGCTTTGTACGGCAAAAACCAAAACCAAAACAAAAACAAAAGCAGCAGAGTAAACAGACAACCCACAGAGCAGGAGAAAATCTTACAATCTATACATCTGGCAAAGGACTAATATCCAGAATCTACAATGAACTCAAACAAATCATCAAGAAAAAAACAAACGATCCTATCAAAAAGTGGGCTAAGGACATGAATAGACAATTCTCAAAAGAAGATATACAGATGGCCCACAAACGTATGAAAAAGTGCTCAACATCACTAATGATCAGGGAAAGGAAAATGAAAATCAAAACCACAACGTGACACTACCTTACTCCTGCAAGAATGGCCATAATCAAAGAAATCAAAAAACAGTAGATGGCGTGGATGCGGTGACCAGGTAACACTTCTACACTGCTAGTGGGAATGTAAACGAGTACAGCCACTATGGAAAACAGTGTGGTGATTTCTTAAAGAAGTAAAAGTAGAACTACCATTTGATCCAGCAATCCCACTACTGGGTATCTAACCCAGAGGAAAAGAAGTCATTATACAGAAAAGATACTTGCACACACATGTTTATAGCAGCACAATTTGCAATTGCAAAATCATGGAACCAATCCAAATGCCCACCAATCAACGAATGGATAAAGAAACTGCAGTATACACATATGATGGAATACTACTCAGCCATAAAAAAGAATGCATTAATGGCATTTGCAGTGACCTGGATGAGACTGGAGACTATTATTCTAAGTGAAGTAACTCAGGAATGCAAAACAAAACATTCTGTGTTCTCACTGATATGTGGGAGCTGAGCTATGAGGACACAAAGACATAAGAATGATACAATGGACTTTGGGGACTTGGGGGTAAATGTGGGAGGGGGCAAAAGACAAAATACTACAAGTAGGGTGCAATGTGTACTGCTTAGGTGATGAGTGCACCAAAATCTCACAAATCACCGTTAAACAACTCATTCATGTAACCAAACACTGCCTGTATCTTAATAACCTATGGAAAAATAAAAAATAATTTAAAAATATACACACACACCTGTTCTTTACATCCTCCTTTGAACAGTTTTCACACCTTACTAGCTCTTTAATTTAATGTGTTAAACAAAATCTTTGACACATGCTCATTTTGTTTCTGTGTGAGGGTCAGTGTATTTGGCTAGCTGGGATGCCTAGTGATGACTTCTGCTTCACTTTCTGCCCCCTGGTGATGGCATAGTCCTGAGCTCACAAAATGGCAGTGGATGCAGGGCCTCTTACTTTTCTCTTTCAGCTGTCATACATCAATATCTATGGGAATCATCAAGAAATCTCAATACCTGGAGTACCTTCCCAATGCATTTTTACCCCTTTCTCCTTCTCAAACTATCTGTGACAAAGTACCAGTATTTTGTATCTCCAGTCCACTGCAGAATTTTGTATCTCCAGTCCACATACAATAAAAGTAAATTAATAGAACAATAACCATGTGCTCAGATGTTACAACGATGTCAAATTGTCATAGAAGTTGTTAAGTGCTAACTCTGAATTTGTATACTTATCTCATGGTTACATACAGTTTTAGGCTGACACCAGTCTTTATTCCATGTTTTGAAGAGTACTGCTTCATCAAAAGTGCAGAAAAGACTTTAATTCCCTGGGCCAACTTGTCCTATAAAATTCCACCAGACCAAAAAGGCCCAGGTCAATGCAGGTCTTTCCTAAGGTTGGGCAGCTTTCAGTGAGTAGTACAGAGTATGGGAAGGGCAATGGCTGAATCTCCAAATGCCTCAGTCTCTTCCTTGTTCTGAACCAATGGTCCCTCCAGGCTTAGACTTTTGCAAGGAGGGTCCCACATGAACATTCTCACTCTCCCAACGTCTCTGCTCCAAATCCAGTGTCTTGTCTTTTGGTCATCTCATTCTCCGTATTAAGTAGAAAACAGGTCTGGCTCTAGTAACAGAGACCAAAATAAGAATAGCTTAAATAAGGGAGGAGTGTTTCTCTCTTCAACAGTCTGAGCATGAACAGTCTGTGGCTATCAGACATCTTGGCAGCGTGTGAGCCCTGACTCCTGTCTTGCAGCTCTGCCTTCCTCAGCACACAGTTCTGTGTTTGTGATCTCAGAGCCATTCCAGCTCACCTGTCAGCATGTCTACAGTCTAGCAGGGGAAGGAAGATGAAGGGAGAAGAGGAGACCACGCTCCCCCTTCTAGGGACATGACCAAGAAGTTGCACATATTACTTCTGCCCACATCCAACTTGCCAAAGGCTAGTCACATGGCAACACTGACAGACAAGGGAGCTGGGAAGTGTCACCTTTATTCCAGGAACCCACGTGCCCAGTTAAAACTCGGGGATCTGTTACTAAAGCAAGAAAAGAGATGAATATTGGGAGGCAACCAGCGATCTCTGGCACCGTCTTCTTAAATTTCCGGAGTCAGGTGCTTCTGTTCTCCCTTCAGTCGCTCCCCCTCCCAACAAAAAAGAGGAGATGCTGCCCCTTAGCACCTTGTTCCTTGCAGAACTTGGGTCAGATGCTCACAAGGCTTTCTTTTGCTTGTCACACATACTCCAAAGGGGTGGTTTGTGCTCTGCTCTTATCAGGGTGAATGTGGAGTCTCCAATTCCAGTTCAATTTCCTTCCTAAAAAGAAAGACTGGCTATTTTACTTACCAGAATAACTGAAGACACCTAGCCAAGGCAACTTCTTAAAATGGAAAGGCAGCCCAGCACACTCTCACGTGGTGGGAGGACTCTTTCTCACCTAGCACGCTTTGGCTCTGCCTGTTTGGAACAACAGACCTTGTTATTCCTGCTAAGGAGAACTGGATTCTTCCTTGTTCTACCTGAGCCTGATCACATTACTCTCCTTTTGCCATCCAGGAAGGAGGACACCCACTCCTCTGAAATGGTTTGGATCTGTGTCCGCTCCCAAATCTTATGTTCAATTGCAATCCCCAGTGTTAGACGCGGGGCCTGGCTGGAGGTGATTGGCTCATGGGGGTGGCTTCCTCACGGTGGTTTAGATGGTTTGGCTCCACCCTCTTGGTGCTGTTCTCATGATAGTGAGCGAGTTCTCACGAGATCTTGTTGTGTAAAAGTGCGCAGCACCTCCGCCCTCACTCTCTCTTGCTGCTGCATTCACCATGTAGCAGCCTCACTCCCCCCTCGCCTTTTGTCATGATTGGAAGCTTCCTGAGGCCTCCCCAGAGGCAGAAGCTGCTCTGCTTCCTGTACAGCCTGCGGAACCATGAGCCAATTAAACCTCTTTCCTTTATAAATTGCCCAGTCTCAGGTGTTTCTTTATAGCAGTGCAAGAACAAGGAATACATCCTCATCCCATTACTTTTTAATTTCAAGAAATAATTGAACATCATGATGACAATATATGGTAATAATAACTAACACCGATTGAGATCTACCAAGCACCAGGTGTTCCTTTCAGTACTTTACCGGCTTTACCTTATTTAATCCTTACAAGAACCCTTTGACGTTAGCGGTATTACTGTTGTTTTTCCGCTTATGAAAAAACAAAAGTTAAAAAGGGTTAAGTAACCTGCTCAGGACCACACAGAACTAAACTCCCTGGCCTAGATTTTTTAAAAATTTATATTTTTGTTTTATTTTTAAATGAATAGTTACTGGGAATTTTTCTAATGGTCAATTTTCCCTGCAAAAAAAGTATGAAGGAAAAAAATAGAAATCACCCATCCTATCATTTTCACAATGCTAGGCACTGTAAACGTATTGCTGTATTCCCTATAGTCCTTTGACTCTGTCTTTTTATTTATTCTTGTTTTTTTGCTTTAATATCTAAAAACCTAGCTCTCCACAGAAATGCCACTCCCAGCTCATGGGCACACTGCACTTTTGTGTTTTTTTTTGAGACTGTGTCTCCCTTTGTCACCCAGGCTGGAGTGCAGTGGTGCAATCTCAGCTCACTGCAACCTCTGCCTCCTGGGATCAAGTGATTCTCGTGCCTCAGCCTCCTGAGTAGCTGGAATTACAGGTGCACACCACCACACCCAGCTCATTTTTGTATTTTTAGTAGACAGGGTTTCACCATGTTGGCCAGGCTGCTCTCAAAGTCCTGACCTCAAGTGACCCGTCTTGGCCTCCCAAAGTTCTGGGATTGCAGACATGAGCCACCATGCCTGGCTGCCCTCACTTTTACTGCAGCTTCAAAACCTCTAGCCTTGGTGTGACCTTCCACAATTGCTCCAATTGGAAGTGACCCTGCAGGATGTAGCCGTTGTAGTGGAATACTCACAGAGGACAATGCCTGGAGAAGTTTCCCTGGCAGCAGCAGTAAAGCTTGCATGTCCCTTCATCTGTGATCCCTAAGTCATAACTCAAATCCATCCTGATGACTGCAGCTTCAATCCCAGGGCTGTGAGGATGCCAGGACATGTGGCTTCGGTCTCCATCTGAAGGCCTCAGCTATCAACAAGAAGGGCCCTCAGAGGAGCCAAAAAAATCGAATCACATGATGATATTTGATATATATATATTTTTTTAAATGAAACACACACAAAATGATGAAATTCTAGGGCCTGTGCATCCCTAGGCAGCAACTGTCCCCTGCTATGCGTGGTGACAGGACCTATGGACTTGGAGCAGGAAAGACAAAGCTGTCAGGCTGAAGATGCTAGCTTTCCCTGATGTCAGTTTAATCCTGAAGCATTTACTCATACTGTTTTGGCAGGGAGTTAGATTATGCATCCTGTGACTATTCCAATTTGGGAACATTTGCTAGACTTTTGAGGCACAAGAAGTATTCCCAGGAGGCCAAAGAGAGCAAGATGAAGCATTTTCAAGGTCTCTTTTCTCTGTCAAAAAAATCTATAATGCATTATTTAATGCTCATTCTTCTCTCTGAGCTCTTTTTAACATGGATTTACTGTTAGCGAAAGATGCCTTCTTGTGTCAGTCATCTTCTGAGTGCACTGGTGGCCTGTCCTCAGCATTCAGCGGTGCATTCATAGTGGCCTTGCTTATTCCCCTCAGTGTCACCTTCATAACCAAGCAAGGTATCCCATGCACAGTGGCTGCTCAGGAGATGATTTTATTTATTTCTGTACACAATTGCAGAGGAAGGATTCCTGCATCTAGATATTGCAAATAATTCTCTTGACTGACTTCTGGATGTCCTCTATTCCTCATTTAAATCATTCAATCCTCACAATTCACTTTGAGGGTCCATTAGCCCCTTTACCAAGGAGGAAGCTGAAACTCAAGATAAAGTGATTTGCCCAAGGTCACTCAGAGAACAAATGGCAACACCAGGGCTGGCAGGGAGGTTTTCTGACCCCAAGCCTGGCCTTCTTGATCTGGTATGACAGCTGTTCTCTCTCTGCCACAATCACCGGGCTGTGGGAAAACCCTGGCATCGTGGAGGGGAGGGGCAGAAGGAGCACTTCAATGGCTTGTATCTGCATTGCTTGGTCCACCAGCTCACCCTGCAAGGTCTGGATAGGGCTCCATGGTGCGCTTCTGGCAGCCTCCGGCTCCTCGTTTTTTTAGGGAGATTCTTTCATTCCTTTCTCCCTGGCCCCTCACCTCCCTACTGAATAAGAAACGACCCCAGGAAGAAAATGCACAGGGCTCCACCAACATAAAGTAAAGGTTAGAAATTGAACGCCACCCCTCCCGAAGCCAGGAAATTCCAGAGACGTGGTTCTCATGGCAAGGGGACTTCAAGTTACATATTTTGCAGTCTGGCTAAAGGGTTGTACTTTTCAGTGTGAGGCTTAAGACAGGGTCTGCTTGTGCCACAAGGGTGCCTCCAGGCTCTCAGACCCATATTAGGTTGCAGGCAGGCTGTGCTGTGGATTAGCTGTGAGATTTGCAAATGTATAGTTTACAATGTGGTAAGAACCTGGCGGCCAGGGAGCGTGAGTGAACTCTGAGAGCGTTTACTGTGGTGGTTCATGCTTGGGGAGACCTGTTCAACCCTCAAGGCTGCAATAGCATAGTTGGGGCCTGCATGAATCAGGCGAATGTTAATTTGCAGTGAGTTTCAGGAGTCCTCCCTCCTCCCCATGCAACTGGATCTGCTTTCCTGGGTAAAACCATGAATGCCTCTGAAGTCTAGATAAGCTGGGATGCCCAAGGCTTTAGAATCAAAAGACTGGTCTCTATTAGAAGTGCTTTCTTAATCAGCTGTGATTAAGCTAAATACGGGGGTCCTGTAGCACACCTCATCCTGGTCTCTAGGTTCCCAGTGAGTGGGCAAAGTGCCAGTTCCCAATGTCTGAGGCTGACCACCAACCGCCTGCCCACTGCTCCTCTCACCCCACAGCAATGCCTGGAGAGTTTTCCAACCCATTGCAAGGCACAAGACAGACCCTCACCCCAGCCCAGAAAATGGAGAACCCCAAGATTTTCTCTACAAGTCAACGTAGAGTGGAAGCCTGAGGGTACTGTGACTTCCTTTCCCCCTTCCTCAGCTTTTCCACAGGGCAGGCGCCCGGCCTCTACTTATCACTTCTCCTGGAACTTCAGTGGTCTGTGTTTCAGCAACAGGAGCCAAGCCCAAGAGTCTCATGTGAGTTTCCAGATCAGCTCTTTGATTTGGGGATCCTTCTCACTTCTCTTCTACACCTCCTTTTCCCCTTAAGAGCCCTCCTCTATTTCCCTGTGGCCTTCTGTGCCTTCTAGACCCAGCTGCTGCCCCTGCAGGCCAGGCTGCCTTGGACCACATTCTCATGGGGGAGGCCTCACCTTCCCCTCCTCCATCCTCCTGCCTAGGCCTCCTGCCAAGCTTCCCCCCAGCCAGCTGTCGCTCAAAGAAAGATCTGATAAAATCCATTAATAATGACCGTCATTATAACCAAAGTGTTCTATAACAGAAAAATGTATTTAACAAACATCCTCTCCGAAATCTCACATCAGCCTGCGATATTATTCTCCTCGTTTCACCAGTAATCAAGGAAATAAATACCCATATCTCCAAGGGGTAAGTGACCTGTCCCAGATCATGCAACTAAGAAGTGTTAAGATTCGAATCCAAGTCTTCTGATTCCAAATACCTGGGACTCTCTTCTTTCTTCCTTCCTTCCTTCCTTCCTTCCTTCCTTCCTTCCTTCCTCCCTCCCTCCCTCCCTCTCTCTCTTTCTTTCTTCTTTTTCTTTTTCTTCTTTACCAGCTGCTGCTTCCTCACCACTACCCCACTGAGGTTAATGCCTGCACAGGACTTAATCTGATTCTTTTACCAGTGGGGTTTGTATTATGGGATCCAGTGCTTGGACCAGAAGAGTAAGCCAGCGTTAGAGAGGCTGAGAGAAGAGCCTGAGAGGGCCTTTCCAACTCCCTTCCAAGCAGCGTCAGAGCAGAGGGCTCCCACTTGACCTGCTCAAGAGGGAAGTGAGTCATGCTCATGCAAAGAGCTTCTTAGGGCTCGTTTCTGCCAAATTCTAGAAGGCAAAGCAAGGGAAGGAAGACTTTGCTTCTGTGCCATTTTGAGTGGTAAGCTGACATTATGGAGCCTATGGGCTCTTCTCCTTCCCTTCCTCTTCTCTTGCTTTCTGGGGGTTAATTTTTCACGGTGAGGAGAGAGGCCTCTCTCAGAGACTCTGGATGTGGTTGCAGAGCAGGTCCCGATGCCCAGGAGGCTCAATCTGAAGTGTGAATAAAGCTAGTAATACCCGCCCCCTCCCCACATTTCCCTGGAAAGTTCTCCCACCCCTTATTAAGTATTTGTTGCATGAATGAATGAATGCTGCTCTCCCTCTCTGTTCATGGAGCTAAGCCACCCAGTCAACTCATTCTTACAGATGGGGCCTTAAGAGCTTAAGGGGTCACTTTTTGCTGGAGCAGTACTCAAATTTTTTTAAAAAATAGATTACTAATATGAAACTTCAAGGCCCCATATCTCTTGGTTGTGGAAGCTAATTTTATCAGAAGTCATTTTAGTTTACAAGCACATCTCATATGCAGATGAACACTGATGCAGGTTGCCTTTTACATAATTGGACTAGATGGTTGCCCATTTGGTGTAACTGGAGAAGGGCTGGAATATCTCCTCTACCCTGAATGTCACTCATGCCATTCTGTCTCAGTGCCTGGGATTCTGCCATTAGAGGTGCATTACCTTGTCGTCTTAAAAGCCTTTGAGATAAGCATTGTCAACAATTCAACATGTGGTTGGCATAACACTAAATATTCAGATACATGCATCTCTATTATTAGGGTTGTGTAAAGATAGTATCGCTATCCTAATCAAATTAAAGAAAATCTAGCCAAGATGAGAGTCACGTGCTTCTTATTTTCTGAAACTGAAGGCACTTCATGTCTCCAGAAGTGTCATGAATTCCAGGCCCCAAGCCTAGAAAAGGAAGGGAGAGTGTAGGAAGGAAAAATAGCCTTGAAATTACAGTGGGAAACAAGAAACAAAGAGTAGGAAAGAAGACAGGGAAAGGAGATGCTGGCGGTGGAGACAGCAAAGAGAACTATGGTGCCCATTTTCTACAGGCAAGCAATGGTTTGTTCTTCATGAGCCATGAATCCTTTCTCGCTGGACTCACCTTACTCCAGTTTGTCTCAGGGCCTGGAATCCCAGCTTTAGGGATGAGCTGCTTTGCAGACTTAACAGCCTTTTAGCAAACGTCACTGTTTAGCCTGGAGATGGTTCCGAGCAATCGCCAGTCCGCAGGTATCTTTCTTCTCTGACTGAAGGTCACAGCAGGTGAGGCTGGTCTGGGCACACCCAGTCACTTGCATAGATGTTTTGTTCACATCTTCACAGCTGCGACATAGAAGTTTTAGGAAAAACTAAATGTGTGGCTTAGATCTAATCAAGTTGCTCAGTGAGATTACTAATCCCAAATGCAGGGAGCTGGAGTTAAAGACAGGGGGTTCATTCAGCAATGACGAACGAATGCATTTCCTCATTTGTGGCGTCTGGCCTCCAAGCCTCTGTTTTCCCAGTTCTCATTCAATTCAGAGCCAGGGATTAACTGCTCTGGAGAATCAGGATGATAAGCAGATGTCGCTTTGCCTGTGTTCCTTTCTGAATCAAATCTGTTTGTAGATATTGGATATATGAAGATCAGCTCTGACCCAACACTCTCAGATGTCAGGGACATACATTTGTCCACAAGGGTGGTATTTTCTAAAGCATTGGCTCTCCAGCACAAAAGAGAGCTTCAGTCTCCTTAGCAAATGGCTCCCGCCATAATCTGCAATGGGTACAGCATGTCTCACCCTGAAGCTTCTGCCAGGGCTTTTGGACTTCAGGGGCGGGGGAGAGAATAGAACACAAAGCTTGAGTCTGACTTTCAGGGCATTCTTGGTTCCAGGAAGCTCTCTCCTTTCAACCCTGAAGAATCTCATTTTACCTCCTTCAGATCTCTGAAAATGCTCCCCAAAACTCAAGAAAGAGACTTACACCTTTAGCTTCCAACTTTTTTTTTCTTCTCCCAGTTGCAACACATTACAGAGGCAATTTTCAAACTCTTTGGTTTCAGGACTCCCGTTCATGCTCTAACAATTACCAAGGATTCCAATGAACTTTTGCTTATAGGAATTATACCTATCAATAATTTCCGTATTAGCAATTAAGACTGAGAAAAAAATTGAACATTTATTACTTCACTAAAAATAACAATAACAAACTCATTATGTATTAACACAAATAACACTTTTATGAAAAATAGCTACGTATTCAGAAACAACAGCAAAACCTAGTGAGAAGTCTGGCACGAACTTAAATGTCTGAAAATCTTTTACATGTCTGATTTATTAGAAGCCAGCCTGACTCCTATATGCTTCTGCATCCAGGGTGTTGTGATATGACACATCACATGGCCTGTGGAAAATTCCAGCGAACGCTCATGAGAGTATGAGAATGAAAAAGGCAAATCGTGTCTTAATATTGTTATGAAAATAGTTTTGACTCGTGGACCACCTTGGGAACCACTGCTTTATGGAATTACAGTTGTTAGGCTTTCCAAAACCAACCGCCTTCCCCATGTGCGTGAACACACACACGTGCACAATTGCATGTGCTTGTCGACTATTTTTGTTTTGGCAATATCATCACGTTCTTGGGATAACTGAAAACTGTGCACTGAGAATTGGCATTCTGCTTTGCTGACTAGTCACAGAGGAGAAATTATGGACCTCACTTTAGAACCTTGTAGTCTTAGATCAGGATGCTGTCTCTGTCACTCCTAAAAACCCTGTGGCCTGGGGGGAAATTACATAATCTCTTTAAAGCCTCCTTTTCTTCTTCTGTAAAATGGAGACAACAGTAGAGCTGTTGGGAGGATCAAGAACAGAATGTGTGTCAAACAACAGGCATCATATCTGGTAGAGAAAGAATAGGTGCTTAATACAGAGTAGATATGATTATCATCACTGTTATTATTATTACTCAATAAGCTCCATGAGTGTGGGGGGCTTTGATTGTTCACTGCTGTAACTAAACTCTACACCTTTGTTAGTGCTCAAGAAATATGAATGCATGGATTTTAATACAAATTCAACTTCCTTCAGAACCTATCATCCTGACTTGAGGTATATTCCGTCATGAGGGAAGAACAGGTGGCCCCTGCCCCTGTGAGCTTGTGGCCTAATTAGGGGGAGGAAAGACTGATATTTAAGAAACACAGCAGTGACAAAGGTGTAGCGTGAAGAGTTGAAAAGAGCAGAACCGCAGCATTTATTGCCATTGCTCACAGATGGGAAATTCCAACACCCGGCATGGGGATTGGTGTTGGTTTTGAGGTCTATTGGCCTGCTGTTGTTTGAATTCTTCTAGCAACTTGTGTGAACAACCATGCAGTAGGAGGAGATGGAGTAGATAGTCCTCAAAGATGGTTACCATCAGGATCACTTGAGGCCAGGAGTTCGAGATCAGCCTGGCCAACATGGCGAAACCTCGTCTCTACAAAAAATACAAAAGTTAGCTGGGTATGGTGGCACACACCTGTAATCCCAGCTACTCAGCAGGCTGAGGCAGGAGAATTGCTTGAACCCACGAGGTGGAGGTTGCAGTGAGCCAAGATTGTACCACTGCACTCCAGCCTGGGTGACAGAGCAAGACACACACACACACACACACACATACACAGTTACCATCGATTCTTCTTCCTAGCATGCTTCTCCTCCCATCAAGAGGTCTATTTGAACTGGGCTGGCCTTATGACTTGCTCTGGAACTCCCAAACACAGTTCTTTTTTTTTTTTTTTTTTGACAAAGTCTCACTCTATCACCCAGGCTGGAGTGTAATAGCATGATCTCGGCTCACTGCAACCTCCACCTCCTGGGTTCAAAAGATTCTCCCACCTCAGCCTCCCGAGCAGCTGGGATTACAGGTGCATGCCACCATACTCACCTAATTTTTGTATTTTTAGTAGAGACAGGGGTTTCACTGTGTTGGCTAGGCTGGTTTCGAACCCCTAACCTCAGGTGATCCACCCACCTTGGCCTCCCAAAGTGCTGGGATTACGAGCTTGAGCTACCACACCTGGCCACAGTTCTTTGTTAAGACAGCTTTTGCTTCCTCTCTCTTGAAAGTCAGCAGCTGAGTAAGAAGTCTGATCACCCTAATAAAACCACCATGTGGGGAGAAGGCCCAACACAGAAGGAGGGCCCACATGCAGAAGCACCAAGGCATCAGACATTGCAAGAAGCATGCCTTGACCTTCCAGCCCAATCCATCTAGCAGCTGAATGCAGTCAAGGACTGACCCCACTGATATTTACTACTAAGTGGAGCAGAACTGCCTGATTGAACCCTGACACACTGCAGAATCATGAGAGAGAACGAATTGCTGTCCTAAGCCCTTATGTGTTGGGGGGCATGACTTACACAACAGAAAACGGCAACAGGAGGTCAGGAGCTGGGTACAAAGAGGAAAGGTGGCAGAGCCGTGGCACTTATAAGCCTCAGGGTCTGGTAGGTGGCAGCCTTCCCTTCCAACCTCTGGCACAGAGAACATAGACTCAACACCCTTTTACGAAGGTAGGTCTGGATTTAAAAACACATCCTTAAAGGCAATCTTAATAAGCAATTGTCAAGTTGGAAAAATGTTAGTAACAGATAGAGCTGCCAGGATAGATACACCCAAGTTCAACATCAGTAAATGAGCATGCCCATCCTGGTGGTAATTGCACCCACTATGGTTCCTCTTGAATATTTTTACTTTGCAGGCCACTTCCATTGGAGCTGGCTAATTGCTGCTGCCAGGCCTTTGCCCATGTTTCTCCCACTCTCTAGACTGCCCTTTTCTTCTCTCTCTTTCAGTCTAATGCTACCCTTCTCCAAGATTCTGCTTGGCCCTTGGTATCCATTGCAGGGCTTTTCCAACTCCAGCTTGCACTGGTTACACTTCCCCTGAAGGCCCACAGCCTCAGCGTATGTAGCATGTGGCATACACTTTGTCACTGAGAATTCAAGCACCAGCATTACCGATGGTTAGATCTGACCGGACTTCAGAGATGGTGTCTAAGATAGGAAACTGGAGCTCAGGGAAAGTGACTTCTCTAGGGTCTTGTCGTTAGTTAATGGAATACAGAGCATCAACACTGCAACTAGATAGTTTTGGTATTCCAAATTTACCAAGTACCTGAATTAAAAATAGAATCAGGACAGGGCCCATTGGGAATGAGCAATTGCAAAATGGGCTTATACCTGCCGTAAAACGAAGAAGACATTCAGAGAGGGGAGTTACAAAGTTGACTTCTAAAAGACTATATAATTGGCAAGGGAAGATACTCAGAACAAGCATTATTTGGGGGAAAAGATTAAGATCAAAACCACACAAACAAATCTGTTGGCCGGCCTCGGTGGCTCATACCTCTAATACCAGCACTTTGGGAGGCTGAGGAAGGAGGACCATTTGAGGTCAGGAGTTCGAGACCAGCCTGGCCAACACAGTGAAACCCCATCTCTATAAAAATACAAAAATTAGTCCGGCATGGTGGCACATGCTTGTAATTCCAGCTGCTTGGGAGGCTGAGGCAGGAGAATCACTTGAACCCGGGAGGCAGAGGCTGCAGTGAGCCAAGATCGCAAAACAGCACTCTAGCCTGGGCTACAGGGTGAGACTCCACCTGAAAAAAAAAAAGAACTGAATTAGGTGCAGCTCTTATCAAGAAACATCCTTGAGGACATGACACAAAAGGGAAGGTGTTTCCATTGCCAGAGAAAAGAGAGTCTCAACGCACTCACCTGGAAAGTGCTGTGCTTTTGGATGGTGCTGGCAGGCAGGTGTCCCAGGAGAGATTCTGAAGGAAGTGGTTATGGCAGGCTCCAGAACTGTTTTAATAGATCAGGATAAGGACGAAGACACCACAAACCAAGGGAGGCCAAGAATCACGGCTCCAGCCCCTCCTTCCTCACTCCCTGAAGCCCCCACCCCTTCACTGAGGACCAGACAAGCATCCCTTTCCTCAGGTATGAAGAAAGCCTGAGAAGGGAGACAGAGCAAGGTCAAGGGTACAGTGAGCCTGGTTTGAGGAGAAAGCCTAAGGGAGTAACTCAGGAAAGGCTAGTTTTGAAAGAAGAGCTCCCAGGATGGCCAAGGCTTACAACCGTAAAGGTGACGACTAGGATTTTCTTTGAAAGCCAGTTGGTTACGGAGGCTGGTGGTGCAGGAAGGTGCCTGTGGCCGAGAGAGAAGGAAAGAGGAGTAGCTTGGACCACGGAGAGAAAGCTGCTCAGCCAGGGGAGGGGATGAACATTATCTTGAAGAGCAAAAGGCAGCCCCAGAAGTTGTGGGGAAGAAAAGAGCCCCAGGAGAAGGCCACATCCAAGGGGTAAGAAGGGCGACTCCTGAATAAAAGTCACAGGGGACCTTTGGCCATTAGGCAGTTCAGAAGCAGGGCTAAGTGACTGTGTGACTAGATTGAGGTGAAAATCTGAGGTGAGAAAAAGCATTTGAGTTGCATGGATAAAGCCAGTGAAAACAGCAGGAAATCAAGTTTTCCAGAATAGTGACATTTGGGAGCAAATGTCAGCCTTGGTGCCAAGAAGGGTTTCTACACCCATTGCAAGACCTTTGAAAGTTAATCCTGCTGTGGTGCGGAAAGCTGTCCCTTCATGTGTGCAGTCTGTTGTTTTGCACTTCGGGGAAAACACAGTGATGTGACTCACCCTGTGACTTCCATTCCTGGTAAAGACGGTTGTGTTTGGGAGAGCTAGCAGACATGAAAGCCACGAACATTTGAAAAACAGCTTACAGAAGTATTTCAAAACAAATTCATTTTCATCCAAATCAAATCAGTAGATACTGACCATGGCAGGACTGGCTGATGTGGGAGGGACGGGCAACAGCAGAAATGTGAACACTGGTAATCCCTGACTACAGAGAGCACTGTGTACATGCCTAGCATTGCTTTAAGAACTCTGCATACACTGTGTCACTTCATCCTCCTGACGGTCTGTCTCGTGAGACAGTTCTGTTACTCGTGAGGGACCTAGGATGCAGAGCGGGGCGCTAACTTGCCATACAGCCCAGCACTGCTGGGGGTATGTATAATGCAGGTTGGTCTGAACCCCGATACACAGCTGAGGACGGGGTAATGGGGAAGCAACAGTGACAGGCAGCATTGAGATGGAGAGTGGACCGCATTCAAAGACGGCTTAAACCAAGAGCCAGTCTTGGCTTACGCCGAAAACATGTTTTCAGGGAAGGATGTGCATGTGCGTACCTGTACCACTTGTTGGCTGCCTATGACTTCTTATTTTTCCATACGTATATTTTCAGGTATTTATATTTTGTTCCCTCAACTAGACCAACAGCTCCTGGAGACCAGGTCTGCGCTGTGGGTCTCCTGCCTCTGCTCCGTACCTATGACTAAGCTCAGAAACCCGTCAGTGGAAGCGGAGCTGATCAATCTTTTCAGTCTCTTGTTCTATCCCTCTTTGTACATGAAGGATAATCAGACCCCAGACATTTAAAAAATGTGGCAAGCAAATTCTGTAAACAATGTGATTGGGAATTTTCTAAATGCTCTACCAGTAGAATGAATTTAATGATGCCCCATATTTTAATGAAACTTTCTTCATGCTGTCATAGGGTTGATGTTTAATTTATTAGGTTACACTAGACTTCTGGTCAATTTTTCTTTTGTATTTGTCATTCTACTGAAGTGTTTAAAAATGTATAATCTGCCTATAAAAATACAATCTTGGGGCTAACTGACTATCCTAAGAGTTATTTTTTTGCTTTAAAGACAAAGAAGTTCTAGAGCTATCCTTTAGAATTTCTGTTGGAATAACATGTTGACCATAAAATGCAGAAAATATGGTCAAAAAAGAGAGAGAGAGAGAGAAAAGAACACACACACAGGATAATGCTAATCCCTCCCTGATGTGCACCTGGGAACAGAGAACTGACCCTACCCGGTCTGGAATGGTTGAAACACTGACATGTTGACAACTTTCTGATCAGATTCCATTTGTTACTCTTTCCCAGTTCCTAAATGGATAAAGGACAGCAAATCGTCCTAGCTTTAGCAATAACTAGACAGAACATCTTTCCAGTTCATGGGAAATTCTCCCCCCAGTGTAATGCCAGCTTGGGAGATGCAGGACTGCAAATGCCCCTCGGCTCATTAGAGCAAGAGTTAGTCTGAGCATTGTATAGTCTCCAAGGGGGATTAAAAAAAAGGTTTCCTGAGGGAGGCCTGGGCAGGAGTGGTGAATCAACTATTGTCGTAGCTGACTTCAGGGAAGCCCAGTATTAAGAAGGCCTCCGTTTTGTGCAAACTGATCAAATGCAGATGTTTCCAGGGAGTTGACCTTATTGACCGAGACTTCACTGGAGATTGAATGGCAGACAGCCGGTCAAGAGTCGGGTGAAGCCATGTTTTGGCCAGAGAGTGTAAATGTATATATACAGTAGACAGGATGTGGATGATGCTGAGCAAACATCTGTTTTATTGATAAATACACTTTTTACTTCTAAAAGTTTGATACCAGAGAGATGTAGTGAAAAATAAATTTAGTTTCAGGCTTTGCTAGGTGTCTCATGTGCACGTCAAATGCTGAAAGAGATGAAGGGCAAACAAATATTAAAAATGGGTTCAACCTCCGTCTTCCTGAAATATCAGATTTCATATAAAACTCATCAGCTGAGCTAAGTATTAGGCTTGATCAATGGCAGGAAACTAGCGGATCAAATGCTAATAAATCAGAAACAGATACCCCTCTCGAGCAGAAAATATATCACAAAACTGAAAATGAGAAAATCATCTGATGATGTTTTTAATGCATGTGCATGGAGAAAATTCCCTTTTTTGTTTTTGTTTTTTAGGAGCAGGGAGTACTGCACCTTAAACAGAGACAAAGAATAAGATTCTTAAACACCTTAATCAGACTTTGACTTCAACATATGCAAAAGAAACAAAAAAGATCCCTATATTTGGTGAAGAATGAATACTGAGTAATAATCTGTTTGTGGGTGGGAAGATATTAAAATGGCAAAGTGAACACATTCAAACCTTGCTAATAATATTTTACCAGATGTTTTCATGTGTTTTTTGTCTTTTGGAATTATATGCTCAGACCTCAGCTCCAATCTCTCTGCCTTTTAAAAATGTACTGGCTCACAATTCCATTCCTTTACTTCTTAGTATTTTTTTTTCTTTATTCATTTTCATTTTGTAAAGTACGTGTTTTATTGAAATACCACATATACACAGAAAAATGCATGTCTTAAGTTCGCAATTTGGTAAGCTCAATGAGTGTTCATAAGGCGAACACACCTATGTGACAGAACATTATCAGTGCCTCAGAAACTTGTCACTGACTCCTCCTCTGAGAGTAACCACTACCCTCACTATAGTGCGGCTAGCGTAACACCAAGGATTCATGTCTGGTTTTGAGCTTTATATAAATGGAACCATAAAGTACGTATTCTTGTATCTGGCTTCTTTTGCTCAGTATTACGTGTATGCGATTCATCCATGGTGGTTAGTTCTGCATTTATTGATATTTAAATGGTATTTTTAAAATAATATGGATAGATACATTTCCTTAATGTAGTCTTGTAGGTAGAGAAACATGTTGATTTACTTCAGCATATTGACCAGTCGCAACACTCAGAAGAAAGCTCAGCAAAGTAAGCAACCACCAGCAGAAATCACAAAGAATCCACTGAGCTGTGACAAAATTCTCAAACTGACACGTCTGTAATGAAACACACGTTATCACGAACACCTTTAAAACCTTCATATTTGGTTCCCATGTCTTTTTCTTAAAAACACACATGCAAATAATTTTTTTCTTTGACCCACCTTAAACAAGAACCCAGAAAGTGTGGTCCTGCTCTCTGAATGGAGACTGTTTGAGTCTGTGAAAACAGAGAGCTAAATTAAATTAGAAAATCCTGGTATTCAGTAGGACTGAATTTCCCTTCCTTCCTACTTTCCCATTCCACAATCTATCACCTAGAGTAATTAAGACCAGGGAGGTATCATCTTCACTGGATTAACCTTAACTAAATTGTGCTCATTCAACATGTGCCCTTTTGATTAGTCCGAGCAGGGCCTGCTGTCTCGGATACACCCACCTTGTAATTCTACACACTTAATTAATTTCAGATGAATAGAGAGGGGGGATAAGCTAAATTCTCCAATTAATAAACCATAAGTCCTTATGAATGTCAGAGTAGCTCAAGATTTTCATTCTTCCTTTATTTCTTTACCCTGCAAAGGCTAAATGGAGATTGAAATTGAAAAAAAACAAAACAAAAACACCCATACAACACATACACACAGCTGCAATTGTTCGAGGTTGGTGAGGGGGTCCCTGGGCAGTTTCATCATCATAAAGGGCAGACCTTAAGAACTGTTGGCAAAATAGATTATTTTTCTGCCAAGCATAATTTTTAATGTCCTTCGCCACCTGGACCTCGATATTTAGTTTTTATTTGCACGTATTTCCTGTTCTATGTACAGATTCTTGGTTATGAAAGTTCAATATGAATGCCACTAATTTTATATTTTTAAATGCCTTTCTCAGAAGTAAAATATTATTAATAGTCTGAGAACTTTTCTGAGAAGTGGTTTGGAGTTATTTGTTTAATCATCAAATTTAACAGCTCTCAAAAATATAATAAAAATTTGCCCTCATGGGCATCCCTGATAGCAAAGAAAATAATTTCCTTATAATAAAAATGACCCCAAGGTTGTTTATATGCTATAATTTATCTCATACTAAAAGATGGCTAGAAAATTATATAAGATAGATTTACAGTCGATCCTTCAACCCAGAAAATTTATATGTCTAGTGATTAGTGACTTACAAACTTCTACCGATCTGCATAATTGTATATAAAGAGATTCCCCAGTAGCTTTTATGTCCTGTGATTCAACATAATGAGGTCAATTATGTTCAGGGAATTTAAATTACTGATACTTAGGGAATAAAACTAGCATAGCTTTTAGTTTCTTACAATGGTATACAAGAAATTCTATTTACCTAAGACAAAATAGCCATCTTAATACAGCCCATTTTATGTGTTTTAGCAGAGATTTTAAAAGATTCTAAGAGTTTTTATCATTCAAGAAACCATATACTCAGTTCTCTAACGTTTTCAGATGTTAAGTCTGTTCTGATTTTGTTTCCTAAAGCTAGTCCTTTGTCCCAAAATGATTTAAAAAAAAATCCTTGAGTAATTTTGTTAGTATTTTCTACTAGTCTAGAAAAATTAACTGAAATTCTTGCACTCTATTTTTAACCACAGTAATTCCCTATTAAATATCCCTACAAATTAAATGAGAATACTACTGCTCAATAATTTACCATTAAATGAGTGTAGAACATTTGACTGATTCTTTGACTAATTCCTTATGTGTGAAAATTCTTAAAATGGTGGAATTACTTGATTAATTGAATGCAAATATTAAATAATTTTTTATTGATGACATGTATGCTATAGGCACATCATTTCAGGAGGCATCAGCTAATGCCTTGTCAGGTTTGGATTATCTTTTTTATCTGAGGCTGGCACATGGGCATTTTAACTCAGGAAATCTTACTCGCTCTGCCTTCCCTAAAACCAGTTCCTACACTCGACCCTGTGGAAAAACACAAAAGCAGTAATTTAAATCAGCCTACACCTGCACCATCATCTAGCTACCCTTACAGGAACGCTTCAAACATCTCATTCCCGAGCACCTCAGGCGGCTGAAAAGGACAATTTATACCGCACTAAAGAACAAAATACTGACATTGAGTTTGTCTTCTTTGGGGTCGGAGGAAAGCTGAGATACTATTCATGAAAAGGCCACAATGTTTGGCCCTACGGTGATTTAGATTTACTATACAAACCAATTATTTTTGAATGATGGAATTATTTACACAAGGGGACTTAGCTCTTCAGCTTGGTTATGTCCTGCTGTTTATGTTACACGATCAGAAACCTTGTGAGTACTGTTTTAGGTGACACATAACCAAGAATTCTTTCATTAAGAAAGAATGCCTGCGATCGTTTGCTGTAGGGAAACCTGTTCAGCTAAATTTTGCACTTTACAAAATAGAAAAATTTATTCGACTGTTCCCTCAATGTATAGCACGGTCGTCTGATCACCTTGCAATTTAATGGCCATGTGTCTTGTATGCCTGTGTTGGACTCTTTTAACAGGACTTCCACCAATAAATTCAAGTTTTTGTTCTTGTTTATAACCGGCATTTCCAGGTCCGGCCAGGTCCAAAGAAAAGGAATTGAGGGTTTGCATCGTTTTCCGATCTAACTGGAAGCTGTTTTATCTCTTGTCTTTTGAGAAGCTCTCCCTTTCCCGCACAGGCATTGCTGCCGCCTCTCCGGCTTGGTACAAGAGTCTCTGCGCCAAGCCAGGTGGCTTCGGGCAGTTTGTGCTTCAGCGCCTCGGTGCTCGGATGGCCGTGTCCCCTTCGTCTCTTTCGTGCATGTCGCTGGAAAAAAAAAAAGTTTGTTCTAAGCCCGTGGCATTTCCGCGCGCACATGGAAAGGCAAGTGGGAGAGGAAGGTGCAGGTGCCGGGCTGGCGCGGCGGCTCCTTCCGGCGCCGGGGGCTGGGCGGCCCCGGGCCGGGTGCGGCTCCGATCAGCGCACGTGGCTCTGGGCACTGCGAACGGAGGACGGAGGGCGGGGAGTGGAGGGTACAGCGCCTGCCGGTGCCGACGGCTTCCGCCCAGAGCCCTTCGCGCCGCGCCCTACCCGGCTGGTGGCGCCGGGGAAACGCTCGCAGCTCTGTGGCTCCGGCGGGCGGGCTCTGCGCGGGGCCCCGCCGAGCTTCCCGGGAGCCTCTCCCACGGCCGAGGGGCGTCTAGGGGCGCAGGACGGAGAGTGGGCGCCGAAACGGGTGTAGGCGCTGGAGGCCGACGGGGAGGCCTAGGGCAGTCTAGCTGCTTGGTGGAGGGGGCCGTGCACCTCGAAGCCTGCAGGCTGAGGCGGGGAGCCGCTCCTGCGGCGGCCGGGAGCGCGGGCTGGAGGGAGGGAAGCGCCGCGGACCGGGGAACCGGTTGGGACGGGGAGACGGGAGCCCGGTGGGGTGGGGGCGGCGGGCAGCCGCCAAGTGGTCTACAGCTCGGAACCCCGCCACCTTCCGGGCGGACGGAATGGCACCGCGGGGACGGGCGAAAGCGCGTTTGCTCGGACGCGAAGTAGAGCCCGGGTCGGAAGGCGAGACCATAGGCGAGGGTGGCCGCGCGGGCTGGGAGCCCCGGGGCGGGAGGGGGTGAGTGGAGCCGCCCGAGCTAGCGGAGTTGGGGGCAGTGGTTGTGAAGACCGTCGGAGTCGGGCTCTGGACAGGCGAAACACCGGGGCGCGCTAGACTCTGTTTTCTCCTCTCCGCTTTCCCACCAGCCCTGTAGATGCCGAGGCTGGGGGTCGCGGTTCCTAGGGCAGTCTCTCGCCCCGGGTCAGGCCCCATGCCGCGGCGGCGGTCGCGTGGCGCCGTCCTAGGGTGGAGCTGTCCCCGCGCTGCAGGCAGGAACGCCTGCAACCTCGCGCCCTCGCCGGGCGCCCAGCTCAGGGCTGGGAACGGGGAAGGTGCATTTCCTTGTGGGGTGGGGGCGATTCCCGGCTGTCGGCGGTGGGGCTAGGCCTGCGGCGGAAGAGCCAGGCCTCCGCGGCTTTCTAGCCAGCCGGGTGCAGGATTTTCCGACTGTCGGACCCGTGGAGGCGAAGGTGGGCGGCTACCTCCAGCCTCTTCGGGAAGCCGCCGCGGGGCCAGGAAGGGATGGGTGACAGGGCTCACACCATTCCCGCGCCGCCCTCAAACTCGCGGGCCTCCGTTCCCCTTGCCATCGCTGGGTGTGCGCCTCAGTCCCCGGCGACTCTAAGGCCCGTGGGCGTCCTCTGTGCACGGCTACTGCCCGCGGCGCACCGGCCTGAGCCCGGAGGGAGGTGCGGGGCGGGAGAGGCGGCCCTCCCTGGATCTCCCCTGCCTGTCACATCTGCACTTATTTAAAGCTCGGCTGGTGGTCTGCGCTCTCTGGAATGCCAGTTGCGGGCCTGGCCTCCTACGGCATTTGCATTGATTAGCGAGCGGGTCTTGGGGGAGAAGGGGGCGTGGGGCGGGGGGAAGACCGGAGGTTCACAGTATTCCTCCTGCCCCTGTCTAGCGAGCTAACCGGAGCCCAGTGATTCCCGCTGCACCGATGGCTGACTGTGTCAGGGAGCTGGGAACCGAACTTGAAGAACGTTCGATGTGTCTGGGAACCGGCCGCCGCCATTTAGTAGTACGTTGCGGTCCGGCGCGCACATAGGGCCCTAAATCTCCGCAGGTTCCAGCGCTGAAGCGGGCGGAGAAGGTGAACAAGTGCTGTGACCACAAGTCCTAAAAGTTTGTAGGCAGTGCCTGGGATATTCAGCATCCTTGATGCGAAACTCTTAAATGTTTTCTGGTGCAAGTCCATACAAAACGAGATTGGCCTGCCTCGCTTAAAATACTGTACACAAAGCGTAAAAAAGGCACGGGCAACCGGCATCGAGGACGCCACCCCAAGCAGAAGAGGCCCGGTGCAAATTCATCGCTGAAAAACAAGCTGGGTTCTAATTTACTGTGACTCCCAGGGGCTCAGGGGTTGGGGGGAGAAACAGAGGGGGATCTTTTAAAATTCTTGAATCCTCGAAAAGTTTGGTCTGATTTTGCATTTGCCTTTGGACTTGGTATAACTCAGGGTGGAAATAAGGCCCCTCTGTATTTCTAGTCCCCTTTGCTTTTCTGCGAAGCTTTTACCTCAGAGGAAAGTTGTTTTAGTAATCTGGGAAAGAGAAACCATGCGCTGAGTCAGCAAAAACGCGGCACCAGGCCAGTTCAGCTCAATACTGCTGCTGTGTGTAATGTACACACTCTATATGCCTTTGTGGAAATAATGAAAAATATATTAGAATCCTCATGGCATAGCAATGCCCACGAAGCCTGTTGGCAGTTGAGAGCCAGATTTCTGTGTCTTCTAATACAAGGAAACAGGTTCTGAACATGTCTTCTAACAAGCCTTAGATCCAAGGCCACTTAATGAGATAGAACAGGAAAAATGCAGTTCTCAAAACAACACAAAATATTTTACTTGTTTCAAATGGTCATGTTACAGAATGCTTAAATACTCCTTTCTGCCTGTGTTCTTGTGACAAGTGTTCAAGGTGGCTCCTGTAGATGGAATCTTAGTTTTTTATTTTGCATCATTAAAAGCATTTCTCAAAACTGATTCTTGAGAAGGTCTGAAAAGTCTCCTTGCAAGTCCCATTAGAACCTTGATCATGTGTTCTCATTTGTGTGGAAGGAATAAATGTATTGAGAGTCACTTGGAATGAAACTCTCTTAAACTACCAAGCAACTGCTTTTTAGAATAGTTGCTTTTAACTGTTCAAGTGTTACCTGATTTGCAGTATGTGAACGCTTTGGCTGTTAAACAGTCTAAATTGTGTTTTTGACAACAGACATTCAATATTTCTGGGGCTATTTCTTCATAGTTATTTTAATTCTAAGAGTTTAGTTGCAGAAAGTGACTTTTTAAAAACAAAAAATAGCATAAAAATTTCATAAAGAACCAACCAAAAGTTTGCCTCTGTTTCATTTGTATTTTTACCTCCAAATTTGAAGTTAGTACATCTTTTATGCTTTTACTATTTAAATTCTTAAAAAATATAGCTACATTTCAGTATAATGGAAAAACATCTGGATGTGAAAAATTCAGTCTGTCACCCAGCTTCCAGATGTTTGGTACTACGTAGACAAAACATCAGAATGAATGAGCGAATTTTTTTTTTCTCTACAATCCAGATGGTTTAGTGCCTCTTGCTTCTATAAGGAAGCATATTTTCCTTTCTCTAAACATCACATCCTACTGTAGTCCACATAAGGCATGATTTACACCCTTTCAGCTACAAAATGCTAGGCCATTTGAAGCGCAGCAAAGCAATCAGTTAATGAAACGATGTTTTTGTGAATGTACTCCAAGTACGAGTGTTAGTGTGTACTTAGGAGAGAGTGGTGGTGGTGGAGTCAGAAATGGGAAGGTAAAGAGTGAGTGCCTTGTTCAACAGAAGAATGACTTGGCTAAAAGGACACAGCCTTCCAAAAATCCGTCTGTGGCATCCCATAATCTTAATAGGTGAAGTGAAACATTTAGCAGCAGCTTCAATCCGACTGCCTTTTGCCTGAGATGCAACTGGATTGTGAAATGTCATCGTGTACTCTAAAGCTTTCTTTCCCTACTGTTCCTTCTTGGAGCATTATAAAATGGAACAGAGGAATGTAATGTAACATTAAAACATTAGGACTCATGAGCATTATGCAGGTGGAAAAATTCTCTGAAAAGTAAAAAGGAAAGTAAGTGATTTAAATATTCATGTCGTTATATGGTGAATATTTAAGTCACTCAAAACTATAGTGATGATGATTGGGTTTCTCTTCCTGTGACATGTCACCACGTTGTACAGTTGTTAAACTTGGGGCTGAAGACAGCAACATTTTTTCCTTCCCCAAAGTCAAAGAGATTTAAGGTCATGAACAGAGCCAGAGCTTTCCTGCTTAACCATGTTGAGGAAGACGGAACAGATATAAAGAGCCTTCCACTAGAATCAGCAGATGAAATCAAACAGAATGAATTCCATTCTGTTTATTAACCTCACACTCCCTGGATTATAGAACAGTGTTTAGACAATGAATGACAATGAATGTTAAAACATCATAAAACCTGACCACTTAACAGTTGCTGCAAGAAAAACATACCATTTTAAATAGACCTTCTTACAACTCAGAATCTGAGCCTTGGATAATAAGACAGGATTTTATACTGGCCCTAGATCAATTTTAAAGAATAGTTTATGAAAATCTAGTAGAACTTCAGGGTACATACTGAGTAGTTAAGAGACTCAAAAGCCAAGTGGGAATCTTCAACACCATATAAAACAGAATCACAGTTATTTTTCTTGATTGGATGTTTTCATGACTTTTTTGGTGATTCATTTATTAGAATAATAAAATGACAGAGCTGGAATGGATTTAGAGCTCATCCAGGCCTCTGTCTTTTATAGATGAGGAAATGGAACCAAAATGAAAGGACCTATCCAAGGCCACACTTTCATTCCCGGCAGGGTCAGAACTGGAATCACTGAGTTCTACTCATGAGTTACAGAGTCCAGCCCTGTCTCCAGGACAGCTTGCCTTGAATCATTATGATGCAGCTCAGTGGTGTCCAGGAAACTGACACCCATCGCTACAGGTTGGAAATGGCTCAACATCATTCATTTGCATTACACATCTAAGCGCTATAAAACAAAGCTAGTGTGAAGGCAGAGTTCCCCCATTTGTCTCCAGAATAAGACAGACTGTTGCAAAAATAGAGCTAATAAAACTCTGTCAACTTCAACAACTTGGCCAGAGGTCCTGATAAAAAGTGACAGCCTTAGCTTTTTAAAGAGAACTTACAGTGCCTTGGAAGCATGTCATGTGCAGAATCTGCTACAGTTTCTTTGAAACTAACACAGTCAAACATTCAAAATTTAAGTGACTTTAATGGGGAAAAGAGGAGGAGGTGGTGGTTATAGCCACGTCTACGCTATTCTTTACAGAAGACATAGATGTCAGTGGTCCTTCACTCATCTCAGAAACAACTCACTACTCCAACAGCTTGCATGATGAAATGGAAGGTTAGGATGCAAGGGGAAGGTGGAGGGTGGAAGATGGGGTGGCTGGGTCATATTAGATAGCAATATGAGGCATATTCCCCAATTTTAAGGAACTGGGGATCTCACTAGTTTTTCATGGTATGAGCCAAGGATATTTCCTTGACTCTTATGTGATGTTATCAAACCTCTTCTGTTAAATGTTTTATTCAACATCAAATGAGAACATAGAAGCATTGCTTCTAGGAAGGGAAGACAGCCCCTGACTCCTTCATGAGTATTCTGCTCCAAGAATTCCAAGGAAGGTTAAGGATTAGGAGAGATGGAGGTGGGAGGAGTAGGTGAAGTCAGACTCAGTATGGTTGGCCCTGTGTATCTGTGGGTCCCACATCTGTGGATTCAACCAACCTCAGATGGAAACTATTCAGAAAAAAAGAAAATGGATGGTTTCATCTATATTGAACATGAAGGCTTTTTTTTTTCTTGACATTATTCTCTAAGCAATAGAGTATAACAACCATTTACAGAGCATTTACATTGTATTAGGTATTATAAGTAATCTAGAGATGACTTAAAGTATAGTACATAAGAGGATATGCATAGGTTATATGCAAATACCATATCATTTTATATAAGGGGTTTGAACATCTATGGATTTTGGTATCCTTGGAAAGTTCTGGAGCCCATCCCCAGTGGCTACCAAGGGATCATATTTGGAGTTGTGAGAAAAGAACAGTCATGTTTTGATTGCCTTGTAGAGAAAGGAGATCCTGGTAAGACCTTGCCTCCAAGCTAATTCAAAGTTAGTGCTACTCCCTGAGAAGCAGGATCTGGCCAGAATTTGGGAGAGGGGGATGCTGGGAGAAGAGGTCTATATTCTTTTAAAATGCTTAGGGGAGCAACTAAGCCAGCAAAAGTTAAACCAAATAAAACCAGCATGCCCACTTACCTCTTTAATTTACTCTCCCAAACAGATCATCATTTGAGCTATTCCACTGAAGTCAAGCATGAAATCTATTTAGCTGGATAGCTACCCATTTCCTGTGACCTGCAAAAGAGATGCCCTATTCTTTCAGAATCCTTGGAATGCCACATGCCAAGGCCCACTAGAAAACTGGGAAGGAAAACTGGAGCCACAGGCCTGGGCCCACTGAAATTTACCACCTTTTAGAGTGGATTTCAGCACCACCCAACCCAGACGCGTGGCTGCTAATTTATCAGCATAGGTCAATGAATGGTTTTAAGTTGCTGTGGGTTTAAGAGGATCTCTTAGTTGACAGGCATTTTTGAATCTTTTTTCTGCCTGGGACACTTTCTCAGTTTTGTACAATGTACAGACTATTTCTCAGAATCTTTTTAAATGCATAAATTATATTGAAATTGGCCCGGAGCGGTGGCTCACACCTGTAATCTCAGCACTTTGGGAGGCTGAGGCAGGCGGATTACCTGAGGTCATGAGTTCAAGACCAACCTGGCCAACACGGTGAAACCCCATCTCTACTTAAAAAATACAAAAATTAGCCAGGAGTGGTGGTGTGTGCCTGTAATCCCAGCTACTTGGGAGGCTAAGGCAGGAGAATTGCTTGAACATGGGAGGCTGAGGTTGTAGTGATTCGAGATCATGGCATTGCACTCCAGCCTGGTGACAGAGTGAGACTCCATCTCAAAAAAAAATTATATTGAAATAAAATTATCAAGATATTTTTAAGAAACAAGTCTGTGATATATTGTTTCTTTGTTAGCACATCAAATGCAAGATCTAGTGGTGAGTCTAATAACTTCTGTGATATTGAAACAATAAGTGTTAATGATAAATTCAAAATATCCTCAACAACTATAATATGATATGAAGGTATCTGTAATTTCTATTGGTGACAAAGTCACAGGTATTACTAATGCATCTGTAGTTTGTTTCTGCATTCATAATGAAATGTTAATTTTAAAATAGTGATTGGTAGAAATGAAAATGTAAGTTTTTCACATCCAATTTTATGGACTTCTGCTTTTACTTGATTGCATTTCCAGAACTCCTTACTTCCTCTTAAAGAACGCCTTAGAAGGAGGAAGACGGGGAAATTCTAATAGTACCTTAGAGATATGAAATGAGATGGTCACAGCCATATGAGTAGATTTTAATTGGATTACATTGGGCCAAAGTTTGGAGTGTCAACATTAAGCCTGTGATACAAGATCTTATTCCTAAGATGAAAAGTAACTTTATATTGTAATCCTGTAGAGTTGAGATCTTGAGAAGCATTCCCTTGATGAGAGGACACTGGAAGAAGTGTCAGAATCACCTGACACAAGTAGGAGAGTGGTAACAAGAGCCAGGAAGGGCTTGATAAGGATGAGTGAATCACCTCTGCTTGGTGAATGAGCCCAGGGTGGAGCTCAGCCTCCATCCAGGGAGCTTCAGTCTCCATCCAGGGAGTCTTCATCAAGCGAACAGAGCAAATCCCCAGAGAGGAGGGGATCTGCAGTAAGGGTGGGGGAGGCACATGCAGATCAGGGCAGAACAGCCTATAGCCTGGGAGCAGAGAGCAGAGAGAGACCCCAAGCAGGAGTGTCTTCCAGAAGAGTAAACAAAAAAACGACTGGCCATTTAAGCTTCATTCACATTAAGAAATTTTGCTTATCGATAAATATTATTGAAGAAAATGGAAAGGCAAACCACATACTGGGAGGAAAATGTTCAAGACATATATCTGACCGAAGATTCATATCCACCATATCCACAATACATAAAGAACTCTTACAAATCAAAAAGACAAATACAAGAAACCCAAAGATTATAAATGAACAAAAGATAACAGACACTTCGCAAAGAAGATATCCAAATGGCCAGTAAGCATTTGAAAAGGTGCTCAGTGTCATTAGTTATCGGGACATGCAAATTAAGCCTTTACTCAAATACACACATTGTAGAAGGACTAAAACTAAAACAATAAAAATTCATCATGTCAAGTGTTGGAGAAGATATGTAGCAACTGAAACTCACACACTGTGGGTGGGAATGTACACTAGTAGGACTACTTTGGAAAGATTTTAGTATCCACTGAAATAAAGCACAAATTCATGCCCAAGACCCAGTAACTCCATTCTCAGGTATGGC
This sequence comes from Cacajao melanocephalus, assembly GCA_963573385.1. Lineage (NCBI taxonomy): Eukaryota > Metazoa > Chordata > Mammalia > Primates > Pitheciidae > Cacajao > Cacajao melanocephalus. The sequence continues at coordinate 30,370 of CAUYLG010028038.1, forward strand.
CCAAGATCGCATTTGTGCACCAAAAGACATGTACAAGAATATAGCTTTATGTATTTTATATATTTATAAATGTAAATATTCATTTAGATAAATATTTATCAAATTCATCCACTGTAGCATCAACCCTGAAAGAAATTCCCATAAAAAAGATCACAGTATATTTGCATACTGGAATATCATATAGCAATGAAAAAGAACAAACTATCGCTACACACAAAGTGGGTGAATTGTGTAGTCATAATATAGAGTAAAAAGAGCCAGATGTAAAAGAGTATACACTGTATGATTCCATTTATGGGAAAGATGAGAACAGGCAAAACTAATCTATGGTGATAAAGGTCAGGATAGAATTTACTTTTGCAGGGTAGGGGTATGGATTGGAGGGGACACAGGGGCACCTTCTGTGGTGCTGAATTATAAATATTATTGACTTTCTGAAAAGTGATTTGGAAATGCAGTCAAGTAAAAGCAGACTTCCATACTGTAGATTCACTCCTTCTGACTCCATGGTTTTATATTACAAAAGGATTTCACTTGGGCCATATGAGCCTGAAGAGAGTACAAGGGCAAGCTCCAGACTGGCAAAAGATTCTTGCAATAGATGAGGTATCTGATGAATGGCTTGCATCCAGTTTAAAATGTGCAAAAGATTCAAAGTAAACTTTATAAAAGAGGATAACCAAATGGCTAATAAGTGTAGGGAAAGTTGCTCAACAGCTTTATTCGTCAGGGAAATGCAAATTAAAACCACAACCCCACAAAATTATACATGCCCACGAAATGACTGAAATACCAAAGGTGGGCAAGCATTGAGCAATGGAACTCTCCCACACTGCCGATGGGAAAGAAAACTGGCATAGTCATAGTGGAAACCAGCTGTATTTACGAACGCTAAGCATGTGCCTATCAGCCTAGGGCTCTGCGTGACTGGTCCAGGAGCCTGCTTAAATAAGAACAGGGAGAAGGACCAGAAATCTTCTCTAATGAAGTCTGCCAGGCTTAGGAAACTATTTATGTTTGGGTTTTTTCCTTAGATTTCTAGAAAAGTTCTTTTCTCTTTTTTCTTTGTTTCTTTCTTTTTTTTTCAAAATCCCAGCATTATCTTGGTTTAATTAAAGGAGAAGGGGAATTGTCTGCTTAATTCAGAATAGTAAGGGAAATGAGAAGTCCGGTCTGCTGGTGGAAATGGCTGAGTCAGCCAGAATACCTAGGAACACTGTGGAGCCCTGGAATGAGTAGGCAAGTCAGGATGGTTCAAGGTTTCTCTCATGGGGCCCCAGAGGGAAAGACCAAGAAAGCTACTCACCACCTTCTACCGCTGTCTAGGAAATGGCCTATTACTTCTTAGAGTGCTGGCTGTCCATGGGTGGCACAGACCACACGTGTGCCTTGCACAGAGGTGTTTCTGCAGCCCTCACTTCTGTACTGATTAGCCAGTGCTGCAGGAACTGACTTGGGAGCCTGGCAAGAGTTGAGAATCCAGCTTGGGAGGGGAGGATGAAGGTGATGGAGCAGGGACTTGGAGTAAGGGGAGCAAAGTGGCCGAGGAACTTACAAGACTGGAGCCAACAGAAGCCTGAGGCTCAGCCTTCCAGCTCTCCTCTTGTGAGCCCATCCATCAGCATGGCCTTCTGGCCCCACATTGATGCTTCCCATGAAAATTGGTGCCAGGATGGACAAGCTCCAGGGTGACTCATAACAAGCAGCGAACAGCACAGGGATAGCTGGGGATTTGACATCTGTTTCACGTCACACAGTGAAAACTTACTTCGCCTAAACACTGAGGATGGCAGCTATAAATACCAAACTTTGTGGCTCACTGTCAGGATATTTTTTCCTGGTTTGAGAATTTTCTCAGGAGATGCAACCCGTGATGCACCCCAGACTCTCCCCAAGTCACATGTCAAAGGTCCAAGTTACGGCAACACAGCCCTCGAACAAAATATGAAGTACAAGATACTAGCCCTTTTGCGATAGAAAGGGTTTTGTTTTGTTTCGTTTTTAGGTTTCTATTAAACTTAGACCCTATTCACATGTCTTGTTCTGTTCATTTGACTTTGAGATTTGGGAGACTGACTTTTCAACCTCATAGTTATGGTTGTCATCATCCACTGACATGTATTAAGCACTTACTGTGTGTAGAATGCTGTGTTTAGCATAGAAGGGTTGTATATAAATTCGTACAAGGTATCCACAGAATGACAAGGGTCTTGTTATTAAATCCCAAGATACCATCCATTCATTCATTCAGAGGATTATTTTGTGAGCTTCTACCATGTGCCCAGTACCATGTGGCTGTTGGTGACACAACAGAAAGCAGCAGGACAGAAACAGTCTCGGCCCCGACAGTACTCATGGTCCAGTGAGGGAGGAAGATTTTAACTCTTATTTTTAAATTGTATTTTTTTGTTTATTTTGAGATGGAGTGTCGCTCTGTTGCCCAGGCGGGAGTGCAGTGGCGCAATCTCGGCTCACTGCAACCTCCACCTTCTGGGTTCAAGTGATTCTCATGCCTTAGCCTCCCGAGTAGCTGGGATTACAGGTGCCCACCACCATGCCCAGCTAATTTTTGTATTTTTAGTAGAGACAGGGCTTCGCCATGTTGGCCAGGATGGTCTCAAAGTCCTGACCTCAAGAAGGTAGTTAAGTTTAGAATCATCAGAGATACACAGTG
>CAUYLG010028040.1:0-34076 GCA_963573385.1 Cacajao melanocephalus
ATTAAAATATCTTTTTGGTGGGTGGTTTTGGTTGGTTGTGTCACTCATGTCATTAGGTTTTTCCCGGGGGGGGTATTCAATTTTACTTTTTAAAAAAAAAAAAAAAAAAAAAAAAAAAAAAAAAAAAAAAAAAAAAAAAAAAAAAACTAACTTTGCACCTAAAGAAAATCGAAATAAGTACAATCAGAAATGACAAAGATGACATTACGATTGCTCCCACAGAAATATAAAAGATCCTCACAGAATACTATGAACAACTCTATCCAAGACCAGGTGCTGTGGCTTACGCTTGCAATCCCAGCACTTTGGGAGGCCAAGGTGAGTGGATTGCTTGAATCTAGAAATTCGAGACCAGCCTGGGCAACATGGTAAAACCCCATTTCTATTAACAATACAAAATTAGCCATGCATGGCAGCACACACCTGTAGTCTCAGCTACTTGCTGGGCTGAGGCAAGAGGATCACTTGAGCCCAGGAAGTCGAGGCTGCAGTGAACCAAGATCATGCCATTGTACTCCAGCCTGGGTGACAAAGTGAGACCCTACCTCAAACAAACAAAACCAACAAAACTCTATACACACAAATTAGAAAATCCAGAAGAAATGGATAAATACTTGGAAACAAACAATCTCCCAAGATTGAATCAGGAAGAGATTGAAACCCTGACTAGACCAATTATCATGCTCTGAAATTGAATCAGTATTAAAAAACCTGCCAACCAAAAGACGCCCTGGACCAGATGAATTCACAGCCGAATTCCATCAGACGTACAAAGAAGAGCTGGTACCAATCCTACTGAAACTATTCCAAAAACTTGAAGAGGAAGGACTCCTCCTTAACTCATTCTATGAAGTTAGAATTAGGCATCATTAGCCTAATACCAAAATTTGGCAGAGACATGACAAAGGAAAAAAACTGCAGGCCAGTATCTCTGATGAACATAGAGGTAAATATCCTCAACAAAATATTAGCAAACTGAATCCAGCAGCACATCAAAAAGTTAATTCACCATGATCAAGCAGGCTTTATTCCTAGGATGCAAGGTTGGTTCAACATATACAAATCAATAAATGTGATTCAACACATAAACAGAATTAAAAGCAAAAATCACACGATCATCTCAATATATGCAGAAAAAGCTTTTGATAACATCCAACGTCTCTTTATGATAAAAACCCTCAACAGACTGGGCATCAAACATACCTCAAAATAATGAGAGCCATCTGTGACAAACCCACAACCAACATCATACTGAATGGGCAAAAGCTGGAACCATTCCCCTTGAGAACTGGAACAAGACAAGGATGCCCACTCTCACCACTTCTATTCAACACAGTACTGTAAGTTCTAGCCAGAACAATCAGAAATAAAAAGCATCCAAATAGGAAAAGAAGTCAAACTATCTCTTCAGTGATGATACATTCTATACAGAGAAAACCCTGAAGACTCCGCCAAAAGGCTAGTAGAACTGATAAACTATTTTAGCAAGGTTTCAAGATATAAAAATCAATGTTGAAAAACAAGTAACATTTCTACATACCAATAACATCCAGGCTGAGAGTCAAATCAAGAACACAATCCCATTTACAACAGCTACAAAGAAAATGAAATAACTAGATATAAGCAACCAAGAAGGTAAAAGATCTCTACAAGAAGAACTGCAAAACACTGCTGAAAGAAATTAGAGATCACATCAATAGATGGAAAAATATCCCATACTCATGGATTGGAAGACTCAATATCGTTAAAATGGCCATACTGTGTAAGGCAATTTACAGATTCAACACTATTGCTAACAAACTACTAATGTCATTCTTCACAAGATTAGAAAAAAGTCGCAGCACTGTTTACAACAGCAAAGACCTGGAACTAACCCAAATATCCATCATCGATAGACTGGATAAAGAAAATCTGGCACATATACACCATGGAATACTACGCAATCATAAAAAACGACGAGTTCATGTCCTTCTTAGGGACATGGATGAATCTGCAAACCATCATTCTCAGCAAACCGACACAAGAACAGAAAATCAAACACCGTACGTTATCACTCATAGGCAGGTGTTGATTAATTAGAACACGTGGACACAGGGAGGAGAGCATCACACACTGCAGTCAGTGGTGGGGCTAGGGAAGGGATAGCGTGGGTGGGGAGGGTGGGGAGGGATAATGAGGGGAGAAATACCAGATATAGATGATGGGGGGATGAAGGCAGCAAACCACCTTGCCATGTATGTACCTATGCAATAATCCTGCATGATCTGCACATGTATCCCAGAACCTAAATTACAATTAAAAAAAAAAGTATTCTAAAATTCATATGGAACCAAAAGAGAGCCCAAATAGCCAAAGCAATCCTACACAAAAAGAACAAAGCCAGAGGTATTGCACTACCCAACTTTAAGCTATACTATAAGCATGGTACTGGTACAAAAACAGACCAATGGAACAGAACAGAAAACCCAAAAATAAAGCCACTTACCTACAACCAACTGATCTTGTACAAGACCAACAAAAACAAACAATGGAGAAGGACTCCGTATTCAATAAATGGTGCTGCAGTAAGTGGCTAGCCATATGCAGAACGAAACTAAACCCTTACCTTTCACCATATATAAAAATTAACTCAAGATGGATTAAAGATTTAAATATAAGACCTCAAACTGTAAAAATCCTAGAAGAAAACCTACCAAATACCCTCTCAACACTGGCCTTAGGAAAGAATTTTTAGCTAAGTCCTCAAAAGCAAGTGCAGTGCAACAAAACTGACAAGTGGGTGCTAATTAAACAAAGGAGCTTCTGCACAGCCAAAGAAACCATCAGCAGAATAAACAGACAACCTACAGAATGGGAGAAAATCTTCACAAAGTAAACATCCAACAAAGGCCTAATATCCAGAATCTATAAGGAACTTAAATCAACAAGCAAAAAATAAATAACCCCATTTAAAAATGGACAAAGAACATGAACAGACACTTCTCAAAAGACATACACATGGCCAACAAACATGAAAAAATGCTCATCATCACTAATCATCAGAGAAATGCAAATCAAAACCACAATGACATACCATCTCACACCAGTCAGAATGGCTACTATGTAAAAAGTCAAAAAACAACAGATGTTGGCAAGGCTGTGGAGAAAAGGGGACACTTATACATTGTTGGTGGGGACATAAATTAGTTCAGCCATTGTGGAAAATAGTATGGAGATTCCTCAAAGAACTTAGAGCTACCATTCAGCCCAGCAATCTCATTACTGAGTATATACCCAAAGGAAAATAGATCATTATACCAAAAAGACATATGTACTCATATGTTCATCGCTGCATTATTCACAACAGCAAAAATATGGAATCAATTTAGGTGGCCATCAATGATAGATTAGGTAAAGAAAATGTGGTACATACATACCATAGAATATCAGATAGCCATAAAAAAGAATGGAATGATATCCTATGCAGCAACATAGACGGAGCTGGAGGCCATCATCCTAAGCAAATAAACACAAAACAGAAAACCAAACACTGCATGTCTTCACTTAAAAGTGAGAGCTAAACATTGAGCACACATAGACATAAACATGGGAACAATAGATACTGCAGACTACTAGAGGGGGGAGGGAGATAAGAGGTTGACAAACTAATTATTGGGTACTATGACCACTACCTGGGTGCAATATACCCATGTAACAATCCTGTGCATGTACTCTGTATCTAAAATAAAAGCTGAAATCTAAAAATAGTAAGAAGCCTATGTTTAGGTGCTTTCATTTTTTCTTTTTTCCTAAAACAATTGAGTTTTTTCAATCCTCTTGACTAAACATACCTTTATGAAAAATTATTGCACCAAATATTGGTGGAGTACCTTCTGACAGTCTTTCTTGACAATTTAAATTTTCCTGTGGAATTTCTCTAATTCAAACATTTACAATGAGACCACATTTTAAGTCTGTTAACTACTAGAATAACAGAGTAAGAATACCTAAGTAGAGGAGACCAAATCAATACAACTCTGCATACATGGAACAGAATACAATATATGCTTTTTAAAAGATGTCCTCAGTTGGTCTCAATGACTACTGGCAATTAAACTTTGATTTTTAATTAAAATATTCTAATCCTTATATATCAAAATATTAGCAGTGATTATCCCCAGATGGTAGGGATACGTGTAGTTTTCGGATTTTCCTCTTATCACTAATTTTCTAAATGTTCTATAATAAATACCAATTTTGTCATTAAAAATACAAAATGCCCCAACAAAAATAAACAACTTAGCCACTTCTTTGAGTAACAACAGAACCAGCCATTCTAAATACGTAGGTGTCTCTAAAGAAAATGATGATTTAACATTAGCATTATAATATTCTATTTAGATAAACAGCTATACAATTTTTAGACTAGCATATGTGAATCTACTAAAAGTAACATTAGAAATACCCATGCAGGCTCACTGCATGCCAGTAGTGACCTTTAAAATCCTCACAAATAAAACACAATAATCTGCAACTCAGTCTCCAGCAATTTCAGAATTAAAGAACGGATCACCTTGGTACTACAGGCAGAAATCATTCAAAGAAGCTGACTCAGCAGAACATAATGGTGAAAGCATTTCTATTGCCAATGTAGTTGACCGTCAGAAACACAGTGTCTACCTCCATTCATAGTAACAGGGCATCCTCTCTTCTAGTCAAACATCCCTCCCACACCTCAACCTTGCCTCCCATAGGTTATCATTCTCCCTTGTATCATCACTTAAAGACTTCTCTGAAATACTACTTTTTCATTTTTTCTCCCTTTCCTACTGTGCCCCAAACAAGCACAAAAGCCCCTTTTGTTCCCCTCCCTTCATTTTCAAAGATTTGTTTTATAACTGATCGCTACTAGGAAAAGGGATGAAGTTACAAAGGAAAACACTGTCTTTAATTTTCAGTAGTAGCTGTCCCAGTTTTTATAAAAATTGTACCTGTCTTTTCGTATTTTAACCCTTGTTGGACCTTGCACCAATTTCCCTATTTTAACCAGAGGGTTCTCTTAATTTACCAAGCAGAGATGGATGACATGGCCAGAATTCAACAGCTAAAACAAGCCCAGAATCTGCTGCCTTAGCTCCTTCACCATCCTTCCTGAGTCTCCTTGATGGTCCATGTAGGCTTCCCTCCAACAGCAAAGAATCACAGTTTTACAGTATTAAAAATTACATGTTTAACACATACAATAAAAAGCAATTCCTACACAAAAAGAAATCACTCACTCAGAAAAGTAAAGATTTTGTTTAAATTAGATTGCTTTGGAGGTCTGACAGAACTTCTCATTAGGAAGCGCTGTTACCTCTTTTCCAGCAGCTTTTAAAAATTAGGTCTGGATAACTAAACCAAAACCAAATATATTGAAAGAATCTATAGTTTTTATTCACTCCCTCCTCCCCCATTTCAAAACAGGGCTTGGGGATCTAAGATAAACATATTAAAGAAGGAAGAAAAAACACTTCATACATGTTATAAAACATTAAACCTTAATCTGCATAGAATATTGTATGTTAAGGTTACTGGAAACTTGCAAAAATGTTACTGGGAAAAATTTCCCAAACACAATGAGACATTAAAGGATAGTTCTCTAACCTGTATTTTATTTAAGATACAAAAGCCCAGCTAGTTGTTCTCTACCTCCATACCTAAGTGACAATGCCATTTTTAGTTAGCATATAGGCTAAATTAAGAAAATCTAATTTAGTAAAATTTACATCGTTTCCCTACCCTGTTATATATTATATCCCCATAAGTATTCAGCCTAGAAAGAAAATCATAAAAATGCAAGAACAAGCTAGAAATCACAATTAGAATTTAGAAGAGCTCTAAGAATCTTGTTTTAAAAACATGTTTGTTTTCTTCTTGCCAATCAACCACTGACATTATTTGTAAACTACTCCCCCTTTCAGCCTCATGGGGGATGCTTCTCAAGAAGACTATTTTATTTCACAATTGCTACTCATATGTGCTTACTTCAAAAGAACCCAAGATTTTGGTCACAATGACATTATTAAAAAGATGATAATCTCCATAGCTTTTAATATTTTCAGAAGAAAGTTCACACAAAAAAACAACTTCAGTTGTTTTAGGTCAATTCATAATTAATCTGGCAACATGAGCTTTTAAAAGCCACTCGATTTTTAAACTACAGTATCTTTTTTCTTCCTAAATTATTTCTATAGAGTAACTTCCATTATGCTACTGTTAAAAAAAAAAAAATCTTAGCTGTCACTGCTACAATTTCCAAAAAAAACATATCAAATGTATTAATATATTTAATTAGCAAAATGTTATTCACATTTCTGTATCATAAAAAAATCTTTTAATAAATTTCATGTAATACCGGTAAAAAAGTATTTACTGTCACATCCCTAAAAACTATTTTTTAAAAACTGACAACAGTGTCATTACAAATTGGTGATTTAAATAATCAAACTTGACTTACAATAGGACTATTCTTTTTAAAAAAGAAAAAAAACATTTTCATGGTAGAAATAACCAAAGACTTACTTTTCCCTGTACCATAGAACAATTTTTAGAAGTGACTATTCAAATAATAGTGCCAACAATTTCAATAAGTAATATTTAGAACAAAACAGAGGACTTCTTTGAGATAAGCAAAATTACCAAGATATTTAGTATACAAAAGCTAACAAAGCAGACAATGAATTTCTTTAACCACACTTCGATTACAATATAAAGAAACTTTTGCAGTTAATTCCTACCTTTATCAATATTCCAGAGAAACAAGTGTTGCTGTTTTTACCATTAAGGTGATTTAGGTTCCAAATGATAGGATAGCCTTGCTCCTTACCAAGAATAAAATTGCCTTTCTGGAGAAAGCAAGTCAACAACAAAGCCCATGTTGCCTGAGCAAGCCTGAATTTCTAGCAAATGGGGATGAAGCTATTTGCATTTGTTGGTTTAAGGGGGGAGGAGTGGGAGGAGGGGACTAAGGGGACTGCTAAGTAATTCGTATATTGTCTGTGGACTGTAGAGACAGTGATCATCAGTCACCTGCTCAAACTTCCTTCACTCCTGCCTTCAGAGAAGAACTAAAGGTCCTTCCAGAGGTTACCCTGGGTCAGAGAATCTGGAAAGAAATGAGAAGACATGCAAAATCTAACTGCCAACCTATTGCATCTATAGACGAATTTATCCCCACCTGATCACATGTCCTAAAAACCAAGACATTTTAATAGTCTCAAGAGAACTTACTAAAATATATCATAGAACAGAAGCAAGAAAGAAAAATCTCCAGACTCTGCTTGCAATTGTTGCAGTATTTAACTGGAATACTTAAAACAGAAAAAGGAAATTTTTTTTCCCAAGATACTTCTTTGCATCATAATACCCATCTCATTTGCACAAGCAAAACATTTGTTCCAAGCTGTTCATATGAAAAAGAAAATATCAGCTGTATTAAATTTCATAGCTTTTCAGTCAGTCATTTGGGTAGCTAGCATTTCTAACCATTTCATTTATACCAAATAAGAGTACTAAATAAACTAAGTGTATTAGTCTGTATTTTATTAAACTACATTAAGGGCAAGAATCTAGGTAAATACTCGAGTGTTTATTCAGAAGCCTTCTAGTGGGACTGGCACAACTTGAACTATTTACAACCTTAGTTATATGCACCACCTCTACCACTTTTGACCTACCGTAACAGAGAGAAATGTGAAGTGCTACTTTATGTGGCTTTTATTGAACATACACAGTTGTACAAAAATAGGGGGAAAGTTGGTGAATACATGCATTAAAAGCTATAAAATCTTAATTTTAAAATTTAAAGAGATGAAGCACACATCACAGAAACCACACACTCCTCTCTACACATGCCTGAACAAAGAGCAAAAAGCAGCCACAATTTCTAGTTTTGTTTTCTTAAAAATGAGAATGGGGTGGGAGTATGGAAAATAGACCTATTTCTTGTTTGCTCAACGAAAAATTTCCCAAAAGACAAACTTTGAAACAGTTAAAAAGGAAAACATCAGAGTTTTTTAAAATAGGAAAAAAAAACTACTATATAAAATGACCAGTTACATTTTTTTAAAAGATCAAACATTTAGATTTTTAAAACTCACTCCCTTAAAGTTTTAATGAAGCAAAAAACTAAACCACACACACACCTGCATAAAATAAACCAGCATTCAAAGAAGCAGCTAACACTCCCCCAAATAATTAATTACCTTTAAGGTCTATTAAAGTAAGCTGTGAAGGAAATGCCATGTTACCACTGAGTTCCATTTCTAAATTAAGCTGTTTCCGTGAGATGTGGGGGGACAGAAGATCCAATACTCGGAAGGGTTTTATCAAGAAAAGAGCTAAGATGGTCACTGGAAGCCTACGGTGCCACAGGGCAGGAATGCTTGGCTACACCTTCCTTATTCTAGGTTTTCCCTTCCTCCATGGTTCCCTTTGGACCAGAAGAATTCCTCTATACCCTTGGGATCCTGCAACATTATACTCGGCATCTGGAAGTTTGCTGCTTGCCCTCCTTCCTGGTCTGTAAGGTCAAAATTGCTTAAAGAATTAGGCTACAAGATGACACTTCATACCAGTGCAGGTCATTAAGTTACAATCAATGATGTATAAATCTGAAGCTAAAGTTAAAAACTTTGAACATCCCATAATAATGAAAACCATACTGGGGGCAAACTTTTAAAAGAATCTTCTACTTCTAAATTTTTCAAAAGATTAATTCCTCAAAAGACTAATAATCTATATTTATTAATAAATAACATTATAGAGACAAAATAGTAATGGGTTTATAAACGTTCCCCCAAAAAGACAGAAAAAATAAATGATTTTTAAAAAAATTTTCACATAGCCTTCAAAACAAGGTAGTCTTAGTTCTGATTCTAACTTGCTGGATTATCCTGTCTTGCTCTTTCATGTATCAAATATTTGGACTTTCATGAAATGACTGGCTATAAACTCCTATAAGTATATATGCATGGAGACATGGGAATGGCAATCTGAGGAAAAAAACGATAGTTTACAGGGCATTCCTAAATTTCTATCATTTTCTAGGGAGAACTAAAATATAAGACACAGAAGAGCGGGGAGCCAGTTGAAAACAGAAAAGGCAAGATCAAATAAATTTGCGAGAAGAAAATCTACAATGGGCCTCGTTTTCATTTATGTGATTCAGCCTTCTTCTGCAAGTTGCCAAGGACACAGCAGCACATATGTTCCTTTCCTCTTTTTCACCAGACACTCTGTACGGGTCTCGTGAGTAAATCTGATGAGCTGTGACAGCACCAACCAGAAGCTAAGGGCTTTGAAAGATTGTAGGGTCATAAGAGCTAAGAAAGGAAAACCTAAATAAACAAGAAGGAAAAAGACATACAGCTTGCTGAATTTTCTATCCAAGTGAGTTTCTCAGTGATTTTTTTTTCTACCATTAATAAGCCTCATACAAATTTTTGCTGTTTCTGATCACAGAAGTATTTACAGTTTTTTAAAACTGTTAGAAAAAGTTTTAAAGTAAATTAAACTTTATTATTGTCCTTGAAAAGAAAACTAGTAAAGCTTAAACGTTTATTTAACGTAAAGCCGTATCAAGGAGCAATCATGGATGCCTCGTAACATTTTTTTAGGAAACTATGCAACAATATTGTCTTTAGTTATTAATTATTTGAACAAGTTTTAAGTGCTACAACCTTAAAATATTTTGCAAAAGCAATTACATAAAGGTTGAGAGCACACATTTCTAGTGTATTTTAAGATATTTCAAAGTATTATCATTTGAATGTGTTTTAAAAAGAAAATAAATATTCAAAATAAACAAAAATACAGAATTTGTTAATTTATGAATTTTAATTAATATTATTTGTTCCTTTTGAAATTATTTAATTCTAAGGCATTTAAAGTATTTAATATTAAAAGTCAATAAATAATATTTCTCTAAGTTAAAAAAACTTTAACATTAAAAAGCAAACTACTGGAAAAACTTTTTACTTTTATGACAAAGGGTTGATATGTTCAATAAATTAATAATCAAATGAATTATCAAATTGATAAGAAAAAACATGCTAAGAGAAAAATGGGAAAAGGTGATCAGCAGGCAAATTATAAAGGAATATTAATGACCAAAATACATGGAGAGAAAAAGATTCAATTTCACTAGTAATCTAAGAAATGAAATTTTGAAAAACAAATTTTTTGGGGAGTGGGGATGGAGTATTGCTCCGTAGCCCAAGCTGGAGAGCAGTGGCGCGATCTCGGCTCACTGCAACCTCCGTCTCCCGGGTTCAAGCAATTCTCCAGCCTCAGCATCCCAAGCAGTGGGGACCAGAGGCATATGCCACCACACCCGGCTAATTTTTTTGTATTTTTAGTAGAGACAGGGTTTCACCATGTTAGCCAGGATGCTCTCAATCTCCTGACCTCGTGATCTGCCCCCCTCGGCCTCCCAAAGTGCTAGGATTACAGGCATGAGCCACCGCGCCTGGCCCCAATTTTTTTTTAATTAGCAAAAAATAACAAGATAATTCCCAAGTTTGGCCAGAGTAGGAGAAAAACACTTGCACCTACTTCTGAGGTTGATGGAAATGGGTATGGCTTTCTGAAAGACCATTTGTCAGCCTTAAAAACATACCCCTTAACCTAGCAAAGTTATCTATGGAAACAGAGAGGTATACAGAGATATATGCATAAAAGTATTCATCATATCATCTAGTTTAATAACCAATGTGGAAATATTCTAAATGCTTAACAAAATAGAGATTTGGTTAAGTAAATTACAGAAGAGCCATACAATGGAATGCAGTGCAGAAATAAAATTCAATTCATAGAGATATTTTACATGGGAATACAGTCGCAACATATTATGAAAAAATAGGCAAGAAAATAGAATACATACAATAATCCCTTTTCAAACTAAAATTGTCATTTTATTTACTTTAAAGCACAAATGCTATATACAAATATATTAGTTTTGTTTTGAAAAGCCACAGATAAAAGCAAAAGTCCCCATTACCACTTCCTTTACCAGTCAACATCCTTCGCAGAAATAATCAGTATTACAGATCTGACATATAGGCTTCCAGATTTTTTTTTACATATTTACATACATATTTCTATATGTACATATAGAAATACATATGTATTTTGTTTTGACCTACCAGTATTACACTGTATTTATTTGAGGGGACTTACTTTTTTCACTTAATATATCTTGGAGAGCTTTCCTTCTTAGTATAAGTAGAAACACTCTCATTCTTTTATTCTATAATTATTCTAAAGAACAACTACACCATAACTTATTTCAACATTTCTCCACTGATTTGACCATGTATGTGTGTGTTTTCTAAAGTTATATGTGTAAGAGAAAAGTAGTATGAAGCCAAATACCACAAAGCTTGCTACGGCTGTATCCAAAAGCTTTTCCCAATATTTTGCTTTATCTATTAGAAGTTACTTTATCTATTAGAAGAAAACTGTTATAAAAGTTAGAATGAAAAATTAGAAAAATATTTTGCTTTCAAGAATATACACATTATATCTAAAAAAGTATACTTTTATAGCTGTCATCTAAATAAATGATGTATTGCCTAAATGTTTTCTCGACTCAAAAAAGAGTATTTCACCTTGTCAAAGTACAGTACTAACCACTATTAACCTATCCATAATTAATAAGCGATACCTGAAAAAAAAGCAAAATGAATCACACATGCATTATCTTTGGGTGAACACCAACTAAAAGTTTTTAACTGTACTTTCCCCAGAATCCCAAAGTTCTTCTGGGGACTTCTGGGAGTATATAAAACAGATTGTGGCACCAGTGGGCACACATTTGTTTCTACTCTTAACTGCTTCCAAATTCTACTTTAACATGGTATGGACTACTTGCACTCAATATTCAAAAAGCTATCAAGAAAATTGCTTTATAACCTTGAATTACTTGTGCCATCTGAAATCCTTAATTTCTCACAATGAAAGTAAACAGTGTATCTGTGTATGTGTGGTTTTGCCAAGACATCAAGATTCAACAAAACCTACAACCAGAACTCTCAGGGTGACACTGCAAAACACTAAAGATAACATGAAAAGATTAAAGCAGCTAGATTTTTAAATGGCAGATTACAGTCAGAGAAGAAATACTGACAGCTGTATTCTCAACAGCAATAATGGAAACCAAAAGTCAAAAGAATGTATGTCTTCAATGCGTTGAAAGAGAATGGCTGTCAACCTGGCATTTTACCATCAGAATGCCACTAGCAGACCTTCAATAAAGGAAATTCTGAAGGATCTACCTCAGAAAGAAGAAAAGTAATACCAGATGAAAGGTTTGAGATATCAAGAATAAATAAAGAGCAAAAAACACGCTAAATACGTGGGTCAATCTCAACAAACATTGACTATGTAAGTAATAATAATAGCCCATGAAATTTTTTAAAGATATAATTAAAACATATGACAGGTAAATCACTTCAAGATGGTTAACTGGAGGCATCCAATATTCCTCTCCTCCACAAAGAAGAACCAAAACATTAACTACATCATCTTCAAACTGAGCATCTAAGAAGGAATACTGGAATCCAAGAAAGAAGAGGAAGAACCTGAGGCATGAGAGGAGAGGGACGCAAAACAGCAGTTTGGCCAAGACTGGCTGAGAGCCGGAAGAGGCTCTTCAGTGAGGGGAAGGGTAAGAGACAGATCCCCAGTGGTCAACATCCCCACCATGGACTCCGCCAACCCTAGCCACAGAAAAACCCATCACAGGCCCTGAGAACAGCTTAAGGACCTGCCTGGAGACCACGCAACATCAGTGATCTAGAGAGTGATCCCATGTCCGAAGTCCTAAGCAACTGTAGGACAGCGCCATTCTGAGAGCTCAGCCCCCACCACACTGCATCCCGCCCTGGAGCCCAACAACCCCTACATCTCCACATCCCTAGAGCCCCACCAACATCTCCCAACATCCACCCAGAGGGCTGCAGTGACACAACAACCATTAAACCCAGAGAAGTGGCAAGGTCCCCAGCACTCTACCATACACAGTGTCCTGCACCCTGGGGAACAAATGGTGTAGCACACTGAAGACGCTGCCCACCCCCATCCAAGACAAAGCACATGCTCCCTAGAGCCTAAGAACTGCCTACCTGGGAGGACTACCAATGACAGTAACCCTACTCCCCCCAAGAGCAGCAGGGCTCCTTCACACAGACTCTGAGAACAGACTCTAACACTGCCCACAGCAGCTGCCACTGGGGGCCTAAGTGTGCGCCACTAGCAATTACCCCCTACCCCCAGCAGCAAGGCCACCTCTCTGTACTTGCACACTGGTTTTCCCTGCTGCTACTGCAGCCGCCACCACCAGGGGCTAAAGGACATGTCCCCGCCAGAGCCTGAGAACTGCCTGTCTGTGGCTGCAGCTCCCCCAAGCAGCAGTACTGAAGCACACTTGCACACACCCTGAGGACAGGCTCTGCCTGCCCACCACTGCTGCTGCCACCCAAGCACTGCACCAGGGGTCCAGGGTATTGCCCCACCCTGCCCACCACAGCCAGTGTCCAAATACACCACCAGGGACCTGAGGACAGGCATGGCCAGCCCAGCACTGCTCTCTCATTGCCCAAGTATATCTCCTGGGAGCCTGGAGACTGCCCTGCCCTGATCATCACTGCTGGCATCCATGCACTCCTCCTGGAGGCCTGAGGATGGGCCCGGCCAGCCTGCCGCTACGACCTCAGCCAGCACCCACTGGCACATACCCACTGGGGGCCTGAGGACTGGCCCACCCAGCCTGTTGCAGGCACTGTTAACACAAACACACGCTGCTTCAGGGACCAAAAGTTGTCCTGTCACCATTAGCACCATCACCCACACCAAACACACCACCCAGAGAACCAAGGACCCACCCACCCAGCCCACTATGGCCACTGCCGATATCCTATCAAGCCACCTGGAAGCCCAAGTATTGGCCAGTTTGGACCAGATGACACCAGTGTCCATCTACACTGACCAGGGGCCCAACAACAGGTACGCTCAGCCCTCTAGTGCCATCACTGGGGCCTGAGGACTGGTGCACCTGGCATCCTCATCCTCAGCAAAATCTCACCACAGCCTCAACCAACAACCACAGCCTGAGCTACTAAGGAAATCACACTGATGATACTGTTCACAGCCAAAGAATGCATAGAAAAACTTCACTGCTTCATGCACTCAGAATCAAAACTAAAGTATCCTATCTAACCAACAACACCTAGATACATCTTCAAGAGAAAGATTTCCCCTACAAAAGCCAATCCAAATATCAGAAGCACCAACTATTACACTAGATGTGCAGACATTAATGTAAAGACCCAAGAAACATGGAAAAAGTAGGAAATGTGACACCTCCAAAGGAACACAATAATTTTCCAGCAACAGATTCCAATGAAAAAGAAATACTTGAAAAAGAATTCAAAATAATGATATTAAAGAAGCTCAATGAGATACAAGAGAACACAGATTAAACAGTACAAAGAAATGAGAAAAACAATTAAGGATGTGAATGAGAAATTCACCAGAGAAATAGATATCATAAAAAAGAACCAAAGAGAAACCCTAGAAATGAAGAATTCAATGCATTAAATAAAAAATTCCTTTGAGAGCTTCACAATAGATTAGAGCAAGCAGAAAAAAGAAGCTCAGAACTTGAAGATAGGTCCTTGAAACAGCCCCCATCGGACAAAAAAGAAAAAAGAATAAAGAAAGCTTACATGACATATGAGACACTATAAAACAAACATATACAAATTTTGGGTGTTTCAAAAGATGAAGCGAAGACCAAAGGCAGAGAAAACCTATTTAACAAAATAGCTGAAAACTACCCAAACAAAAAGAGACATCACAACAAAAACCACAGAAATACAAAAGAACATCAGAGACTATTACGAACAACTATACACTAACAAATTGGAAACCCTAGAGGAAATGCATAAATTCCTGGATACATCGAACCTATCAAGACTGAATAAGGAAGAAACAGAAAACCCTGACAGACCAATTAACAAGCAATGAGATTGAATCAGTAATAAAAAGTCTCTCAATAATCTTTGGGATGTTGGATCAGATGGCTTCACTGCTAAGTTCCACCAAACTTATAAAGAAAAACGAACACCAATTCTCCTCAAACTATTCCAAAAAATTGAAGAGATTAAAATTCTCCTTAGCTCATTCTACAAGGCCAGCATTGTCCTAATACCAAAACCAGACAAAGACACAAGAAAAAAGAAAAGAAAAGAAAACTACAGGCCAATTTCCCTATGAACATAGATGCAAAAATCCTGAACAAAATACTAGTAAATTGAATCCAAACACTATACACCATGATCAAGTTTGTCCCAAGGATGCAAGGATAGTTCAACATACACAAATAAATGTGATACATCATATCAACATTATGAAGGACAAAAACCATACAGTCATCTCAATAGATGCAGATAAAGCACTTGATAAAATCCAATGTCCTTCATGATTAAAAACTCTCAACAAACTAGGCACCGAAGGAACATTTCTCAAAATAAAGGCTATATATGACAAATCCACAGCTAACGATTCTGAATGAAAGCTGAAAGCCTTTTCTCTTAGAACTGGAACAAGTCAAGAATGCTAACTGTCAGCACTCCTATTCAACATAGTATTGGAAGTTCTAGCCAGAGCAATTAGGCAACAGAAATAAAAGGAATCCAAATGGAAAAAAGGAAGTCAAATTGTGCCACGTGGGCTGGCTTTGGTTCAAATGGTTACTTCCTCACACGACTTTCTAACCATTAAATTGTTCCTCTTTATAGGTGACATGATCTTGTATTTAGAAAAACCTAAGGACCCCACCAAAAAACTCTCAGATCTAATAAACAAATTCAGTACAGTTGCAGGATACAAAATCAACATACAAAAATCAGTAGTGTTTCTATACACCAATAATGAAATAGCTGAAAAAGAAATTAAGAAAATTCCATTTGTAATAACTACATAAGAAATAAAACACTGGGTGTAGTGGCTCACACCTGTAATCCCAACACTTTGGGAGGCCGAGGCAGGAGGATCACTTGAGTCCAGGAGCCTGGGCAACACAGTGAGACCCTGTATCTACAAAAAAAAATTTTTTTTTTAATTAGTTGAGCATGGTAGCACATGTCTGTAGTTCCAGCTACTCAGCAGGCTGAGGTGGGAGGATTGCTTGAGCCCAGGAGGTGGAAGCTGCAATGACCTGTGATTGTGCCACTGCACTCCAGCCTGGGCAACACAGCACAACTCAGTCTCAAAAAAAAAAAAAAAAAAAGAAGAAGAAAGAAGAAACTTAGAAAGAAATTTTACCAAGGAGGTGAAACACCTCTACAAGAAAACTACAAAATGCTGATGAAAGAAACTAATAATGACATGAACAAATGGAAAGATATCCCATGCTTATGCATCAGAAGAATTAATATCATTAAAATGACCATACCACCCAAAACAATCTACAGATTCAATGCAGTCTTTATCAAAATACCAATGTCACTCTTCACAGAAATAGAAAAAACAATCCTAAATTTTGTCTGAAACCAAAAAGAGCCCATGTAGCCCATGTAATCCTGAGAAAAAAAAAAAAAAAAGAAGTATCATACCACCTGACTTCAAAATATATTGCAAGGCTATAGTAACCAAAACAGTATGGTATTAGCATAAAAACAAATACACTGACCTATAAAAGAGAAAACCCAGAAATAAGCCCATCTATATACAGCTAACTGGTTTTTGATAAAGGCACCAAGAACGTACATTGGGAAACAGACACCCTTTTCAATAAAAAGTGCCAGGAAAACCAGATATCCATATGTAGAAGAAGGAAACTAGGCTGGGCATGGAGACTCATGCCTATAATCCCAGCACTTTGGGAGGCCAAGGCAGGCAGATCACCCAAGGTCTGGAGTTCGAGACCAGCCTGGCCAACATGGTGAAACCCCATCTCCACTAAAACTATAAAAATTAGCTAGGCGTGGTGGCAGACACCTGTAATCCCAGCTGCTCAGAAGGTTGAGGCAGGAGAATTGCTTTAACTTGGGAGGCAGAGGTTGCAGTGAGCCAAGACTGCACTGAACTCCAGCCAGGGTGACAGAATGAGACTGTGTCTCAAAAAAAAAAAAAAAAAAAGAAACTAGACCCCTAGACCCTCTCTCTCACCATATAAAAAAATCAACTCAAAATGCATTAAAGACTTAAAGACCTGAAACTATAAAACTAATAGAAGAAAACACAGAGAAACAGTTCACAAGATTGGTCTAAGCAAAGATTTTATGGCTAAGACCTCAAAAGCACAGGCAACAAAAACAAAAACAGACAAGTGGGACTACATAAAACTAAAAAGCTTATACATTGCAAAGGAAACAAACGGAGTGGAAACAACCTCTTGAATGGGAGAAAATATGTGCAAACTATTTATCCCACAAGGGACTAATAACCAGAATATACAAGGAACTCGATAGCAAGAAAAAAATAATAATCCCATAGTTAAAAAGTGGACAAAGAATCTGAACAGACATTACTCAAAACAATACATACAAATGGTCAACAAGTATATGAAAAAATGCTCAACATCACCAATCATCAGGGAAATGGAAATCAAAACCACAACGAGTTATCATCTTACTCCAGTTATAATGGCTACTATTAAAAAGACAAAAAAAAAAAAAAATAGATGCTGGCGAGGATGCAGAGAAAAGGAAACCCTTTTTTTTTAAATTTATAGCGATGAGGTCTTGCTCTGTTGCCCAGGCTGCAGTGCAGTGACATGAATATAGCTCACTGGGATCTCTTAACCCCAGGGCTCAAGCAATCCTCCCACCTCAGCCTCTCCAGCAGTTAGGACTATAGGCACGTATCACCATGCCCAGTTAACTTATTATTTTTGTAGAGAAAGAGCCTCACTGTGTAGTCCAAGCTGGTCTAAAACTCCTGGCCTCAAGCAATCCTCCCGCCTCGGCCTCCCAAAGTGTAGAGATTACAGGGTGAGTCACCATGCCAGGCTAGAAAAGGTAACTCTACACTGTTGGTGGGAATGTAAATTAGTACGGCCATTATGGAAAACAGTATGGCAACTTCTTGGCCAGGCATGCTGGCTCACACTTGTAATCCCAGCACTTTGGGAAACTGAGGCAGGCAGACTGCTTGAGTCTACGAGTTTGAGACTAGCCTGAGTAATGTGGTGAAACCTGGTCTCTACTAAAAATACAAAAATTAACCAGGCATGGTGGCGCACACCTGTAGTCCCAGCTACTTGGAGAGCTGAGACAGGAGGATCACTTAAGCCCAGGAAGTCAAGGCTTTACTGTGCTGAGATCACGCCACTGCACTCCAGCCTAGGTGACAAAGTGAGACCTTGTCTCAAAAAAAAAAATTTGAGTATTAGTCAGAAAAAGATAACATCCACAGAAAATCTGGTCATCAGATAAAGTAGACGTTAAAGTTTAAAAAAAGGAGATCAGCCAGGTGCAGTGGCTCACGCCTGTAATCCCAGTACTTTGGGAGGCCAAGGAGGGTGGATCACATGAGGTCAGGAGTTCAAGACCAGCCTGGCCAACATAAGGAAACCCTGTCTCTACTAAAAATACAAAAATTAGCCAGGTGTGGTGGCAGGCACCTATAATCCCAGCTACTCAGGAGGCTGAGGCAGGAAAATCCACTGAACCCAGGAGACAGACGTTGCAGTGAGCCAAGATCACGCCACTGCACTCTAGCCTGGATGACAGAGCAAGACTCCATCTCCAAAAAAAAAAAAAAAAAAAAAATCATTAGGTTGGTTTCCCCAGCAATAGGAGAAAAACCATAAATAAATCAGGTTACTGTGGAAGGTTCAGTTGACCAGGAGGTTATAATAATTCAAAATTTGTATATACTTGATAATATAGCTACAAAATAAAGCAGAAAGCAAACACTGAAAATAACTACAAGAAGAAATAGATCCATAATTATATGAAGCCTGTCAGGGAAGAAATAGATCCATAATTATATGAAGCCTGTCAGGGAAAAATAATCTGAATAACAGTAAATTTCTCATCAGAAACCACAGAAGCCAGATGGAAGTTGCAGAACACTTTTCAAGTGCTAAAAGAAAAGAATTATCGGCCGGGTGCAGTGGCTCATGCCTGTAATCCCAGCACTTTGGGAGTCCGAAACAGGTGAATCACCTGAGGTCAGGAGTTCGAGACCAGCCTGACCAATACAGTGAAACCCCATCTCTACTAAAATTACAAAAATTAGCCGTGAGTGGTGGCGTGCATCTGTAGTTCCAGCTACTTGAGAGGCTGAGGCAGGAGAATCGCTTGAACCCAGGAGGCAGAGGTTGTGGTGAGCCGAGATTGTACCACTGCACTCCAGCCTGGGCAACAGAGTGAGACTCCATCACAAAAAAAAAAAAGGAAAAGAAGAAAAGAAAAGAATTATCAACCTAGAATTCTATATCCAGCAACTATCCTTCAAGAATGAAGAGAAGGGCTGGGTGTGGTGGCTCATGCCTATAATCCCAACACTTTGAGAGGCTGAGGAGGGAGAATCACTTGAGTCTCGTAATTCAAGACCAGCATGGGCAACACAGTGAGACCCCGTCTCAACTAAAAATCAAAACAATTAGCCCGGCATGGTAGCATGTGCCTACAGTCCCAGCTACTAGGGAGGCTGAAGCAAGAGGATCAATTGCTTGCATCTGGAGAGTTGAAGCTGCAGTGAACCATGATTGCGTCACTGCACTCCAGCCTGGGCATCACAGCAAAACCCTGTCTCCAAAAAAACAGAGAATTTGTTGCCACCCAACCCTAAAATAATGGTTAAAATAAGTTCTCTAAACAGGAAGAAAATTATAAAAGAAGGAAATCTTGAAAATCAGGAATGAAGAAAGAACAATTTAAAGGGTAAAAATGTAAATAAATACAACAGACTTTCCTTCTCTTGAGTTTTCTAAGTTATGTTTGATGGTGGAAGCAAAAATTAAAACACTAATGTGGTTCTCAATTTGAAGACAATTACATATAGTAGAGGGAAAAGGGACATAAAGTGAGGTAAGATTTCTAAAGTTCACTCAAAACAAATGTAAACTGGGGTAAAGACAGAGGAGGCAGATCTCACAAAGTATTGGGATGCCACTTTTTCTTTTTTTTTTTTTTAACACTGTGCATTTCCTATTTACCCCTTGACTCTCTAAATCTAGATTTTTAAAGAAGCCGAGTAACCATAGTTTTACTAAGACCACTAATGAGTTCTCCTCTTGCTTGACTTTTATACTGCCTTTGATAATGTTGAGTACTTTCTCCTTAAAGTCTTTTTTCTCCTGTTGCCACAGAAACCAACCTAGTAATCTCCTACATTTATGTACACTTTTCTCCAGTGTCCTAGATGGACTTCGATCTTCTACCTATTCCTTATTTTTGTGCTTCTCAAAGTTCAGGCCTCAAACCATGTGACTGGAAACAACTAAGCCCCACTCCAAACCCACTGATTCAAACCCCTGAATGTTAGTTCCCGAGCACTGCCTTTTAACAAGCTCCCCCAGGTAATTCAAGAGTGATAATTATTGCTTTAAATGTTGACCCACAAGGTTCTGTCTTGGTCCTTTTCTACCTCTACTTGTTATACAGGCACAATTAAAACACACTCAAACACTTGCTGCTATCAACAAAATAAGTAAACTGCTAACCCTCCCATCCTAAGCACCTGTAATCCCACCTGGCACAAAGAATATTTGTTTGAGTGAACATGATGCCTCTCAAACCTGATTTGTCAACCAAGACCTATCTTTTGAGGCTCCGGATCTGTATGTGCAGCTATTCGATCAATGAACATGTGCACTTGGATGTCCCAAAGTTACCCTGAATCAATTACGACTGAGTTCAGCTAACAGTAACAGAAAAACCTAAAAGAATAGTGATTTATATAACATAGAAGTTTATTTCTCACTAATGTCTGAAAACAGGTGGGCTAGTATGAAAGCTCTACTCCACCAAGTTCTCAGGGACTCTGGCTCCTGGCTGCTTTCCACCCACTCCACAGCATATGGTTCCCATCTCAAGCTCTAAGATGGAGCTCCAGTCAAAACCACATTCATAGCAGAAGGATAAAAGCAGGAAGAAGGAAGAGGAAAGGACATGCTCATCTCTCTATAATATTCTTTCTGGAAAAAGTACACTCTATATGTGCTATTATTCCATCAACCAGGACTTAGTCTCGTGGCCACACCATACTGCTAGGAGTCTGGAAATATAGTCTGTACATTAGGCAACCAATTGCAAAACTAAGAAAAAAAGAGAGAAAAAATACTGGAGGACAACAGCATTCTCCGCCACACGTTTCAAACTCACTGCGTTCCAAAGTGAACTCATCAGTTTTTAGGATAAACTGTGGAATTTTGCACTTTTGTTATGTGTCCATCCTACCCTCATCTCCATTCTGCTGGGCGACTTCTGCTTCTCATCTAATACTCAAATCATGCATTCTTTCGTGATGTTTTCCTTTATGCAACCATCTTTTCCTCCAACCAAGACTGGAAGTCTTTGGGCCACCTCCACATCTAGGATACCTTTTACATTGCTAATACTATATCTTTTTTTTACAACTCTATGCCTCCATGCATCCCTCTTCCATTAGAAGGCAAACTTCTTGAGGGTAGAGACTATGTTTTATTTATCTTAATATCATATATGTATAGATCTGTATCATGCTAAATTTTACAAAATCAACCATTAATATCTACTTCCTAGACTTATGGAAGTAGGAAACTGTTTAAAGCGGTACCTAGTAAAAAGAACACTGTGGTATATAGTACTCTAGTGTAATGGAATGTGTTAAAGTCCCAAGTTACAGATGATTCTGACAGCCATTGCAAGAATAATATGGCTACAAGCTCTTACCTAGACACTACACTCCTCTGCACACCTTGCCTACTTATTTTATACATCTATCTTTCTTTTTTTCTCATAAAAATGAATACATTTAGTAGGGTAAATTTTTTAAGTATGTTTACATTTAATCCCACTAAGTTTATTATTTATTTATTTATTTTTTTAAGATGGAGTTTCATTCTTGTTGTCCAGGCTAGAGTGCAGTGGCGTGATCTTGGCTCACTGCAACCTCCACCTCCCACGTTCAAGCAATTCTCTTGCCTCAGCCTCCCGAGTAGCTGAGATTACAGGCACACGCCATCACATCCAGCTAACTGAATCCCACTAAGTTTATATTAAACTTAGGCAAATGACTGGGTTCTATGCTTAGACCCCACTTAAGCCTCAGTAGTTACTCCATCATAGAAGACCAGGTTAGGCATATCTAAGCCCTTGAAAGAGTCACCAAGGAACATCAACATGTTGACCGCTTTTCTCCGAAAGAAAATATCTAGAAGATCATAGTTCTCAGCTTAGGAAACACTGTTACAACTAATAAATATTACCATGACTACAATAACATACTAATTTATAATGGCTTCCACAGACTCAAAAATTTTCACTATAGATTTAACTTAAGGCTATCAAAGTGTCAATTTAACTTAAAAACAAGACCAAAATCATGTAAGACATGTTTACAACAGTTACGCCCAACCTTTTAAAAAATATCTTTGAGATATGAACAATGGAATACGATGTATAATTTTTAATTGAACATCAACCATAAAAGGAGCTGAGCACCTACCACCCCCCATGCTTACAGCAACAAGACCTCAATGGCACAAATATGACTTTTAGCTTTGTCCATATTCTCCAGTGTGGACTGGAACTCAGACTATGATGCTGCAGTGACCCTCAACAATTCTAATCATAGCCTTCCTTTACCTCCAGTTCTCTAGCCTGGACAGTGCTTTGCTGTTCTGCCTGCCACTAGCTGGGGCATGAAGTCCTAGTATCACCAATGCTAACCACAATGCCACCAACAACAGTTACATATAACTTCAATGAAGTAAAAAACACGTAGTTAATTATTGTCTTACCACTAGTTCCTAGGGGTTGTAATACATCTCCTGTCAGGCGACACCACCCAACTGGGAAAATATCTCGAGAATCATACTTGCACCAGTAATCAAAAGCTCCACTCCAGCCATCGAATGTGATATGAACTTCATCCCCTTTCACATCTCCAATGGTCGCAGGACAGATGAGATATGGGTTCTTTTTGTCAATAGCTTCTAGTTTCATCCCCACTTTAAAATTATTTAGTGGGGGCTTTGGTGGTTCCTACCAAAACATTAAAAAAAAAAAAAGACTTCATTTTTAAGATGTATTAAGACCCATATGCTTGAAGTGAAAAGTTGTGTATTCTCTCACAACCCTTAGCAAGCAAAAATTAAGCTCCAAGTTTAATTATCAATTAATACAGGAAGACAACAGTTCTCACAAATCCGAAACTCTGCTCTCCAACATCTCATATTTTTTCAGGAGCAGAGTCAAGAACCTGGAAAGAAGCAAAACCAAAACCAGCCAGATTCATTCATTCAAGAAATATGTATTATCTACTATGTACCAGGAATTTAAGATTCATTGGTGAACAAATATATCAAAGATCCCTGCTCTGGTGGAGCTTACATTCTAGTACTGGTGGTAGTAGTGGTTGCAGACAGAGAAAAGCAATCAACAAGAAATTTTACACAGGCAGTCAGACAAACCTAATAAATATGTAAACTGGTATGTCAAAAGTGGTAAGTACAAAGAAAAGAAAGAACATCAGATGATACCCTAAAAGAAACTCAATTGTAAGAATTCTAAAGAAAATGAATAACTTAAAATTCAAAAAAAGAAAGAAAGAAAGAAACTCAAAGTATAAAATACACAAAAACATGAACATCATATAATCTGGGGTCATTTACAATATCCAATCCAGAAATCAATATTTAAAAAGTATTTCTTAGTCACAAAAAGGTTAAAGCATGTAAATGTTAACAGGATTGCTAGAAAGCCCACGTTATGTTAAAACCAACATCTTTCTCTCAATCTGCTTTTCATCCTACTAAATGGCACCATCATAGCAACCCAGTAACCTAAGCCAAAAGACTGGAAATAGTAACCCTATTTTACTGACACTTGTTCAAATTAAAAGAGAAAAAAAAAAAAAAGGAATAAAAAATAGTAGTCCTGAACTGGTGATTTTCTACCCTAATGAACATTAGAATCACCTGTGACCGTACCACCAGCAATACTAATTGAATTGGTCTATGGTGGGGCCTGGGAAACAGCAATATTTTAATTTTCCAGGAAATTCTAAGGTGCACCCGAGGTTGAGAACCACTACCCTAGACTCATCCCTTTCACTTATCCAAAATTCAGTTAAAAACCACAACCTCCCAATCAGAGCTGGATTTTAAACCTAGGCAGTCTGTCTTAAAGCCACTTCCTTGGAGCACCCTACCCCATCATCTGCCTGGATAATTCCAACTCCCCCAACTGAAAGCCCAGTTCTCCTAGCTTCCTTCAATGCTTCCCCGACCAACCCCTGCCCACTCCTAGGCCCAGCTCAGAGCCGCTCTCATCTTCAATTGTAATATCACTACTGAAATGTGTTCACTTCTCTATGAGACTAAGAGATTATTAAAAACAGATATTAACATTATGATTACCAGCAGAATACCCAACAGCAAGCAATTTTTAAATGAAAGAACCAAGGAATCACTCGAAAACAGTGAGCAAGCTCTCAACTAATTCTCTCACCAATTTAAAAAATATATCTGGAAGGTTGGTTTCTTTTTCAAATGTCCCCTTAAAACCCATCTCATCACCCTGTATTTTTCTATTGTTACTCTTTACACTCTTACAATCTGGAAGCTCCTTAATTACTAGCTTCCAAAGTCCTTTTAATTACATATTCTTTTCTTAATTTTTACAGAGACGAGGCCACACTATGTTGGCCAGGCTGGTCTCAAATTCCTGGCCTAAAGCAATCCTCCCACCTCAGCCACTCAAACTGCTGGGATTACAGGTGTGAGCTACCACACCAGGCTGAATTAAATATCTTAATTTGTTTCTTAAAAACCACCCTGGGCTCAAACCTGTAATCTCTAATTTAGCACTTTGGGAGGCCAAGGCAGGTGGATCTCTTGAGCTCAGGAGTTTGACACCAGCATGGGCAACATGGCAAAACCCGTCTCTAAAAAAAATACAAAAATTAGCTGGGCATGGTGGCAGCACACCTGTAGTACCAGCTACTTAGGGGGCTGAGGCAGGAGGATCACTTCAGCCCAGGAAGTCATCGAGGCTGCAGTGAGCCATGTTCTTACCACTGCACTCCAGCCTGGGCAACAGAGTAAGACCCTGCTTACCAAAAAAAAAAAAAAAAAACTCCACCCTGAAAGTTGGCAAGTCAACTTGCCAACTTTGATTGAAGATCAAAGTATTTAATAAATAGCTGGTAAGTAAGAAGCAGTGTTACATGAAAGGGCTAAAGGTCAATTGACTGTTACTACGTATGAGAAGAAAAAAGTGGTGAGGTAAGCTGCATTTAACAAAGAATAAACATGGCAGTTGACAAATTTGTGCTAGATGCTCACAAAATGCAGAAAACATTCGAGGCACACATAAGGATCGCAGGATCTTACACTGTCATATAAAAGACTGAGACTTTCTGTAGCAAAGCAAACTAATTTCAAATGGCAATGTATATTTTCTGCAACAAAAGAACAGGCAGGAATAAGCAATGCAATAGAACCAATTTTAAGATTAAAATATATAACCTAGGCCAGGTGTGGTGGCTCATGTCTGTAATGGCAGCACTTCAAAAGGCCAAGGTTGGCAGATCACTTGAGCCCAGGAATTAGAGACCACCTGGGCAGCATAGTAAAACCCTATCTCTAAACAAAGTCTAAAAATTGGCTCACGCCTGTAATCCCAGCACTTTGGGAGGCCGAGGCAGGCAGATCACGAGGTCAGGAGTTCGAGACCAGCCTGACCAACATGGTGGAACCCTGTCTCTACTAAAAATACAAAAATTAGCTGGGCGTGGTGGCACACATGTGTTATCCCAGCTACTCGAAAGGCTGAGGCACGAGAATGGCTTGAACCCAGGAGGCGGAGGTTGCAGTGAGCCAAGACTGCACCACTGCACTCCAGCCTGGGTGACAGAGTGAAACTCCATCTCAAAAGAAAAAAAAAAAATTAGCCAGCTGCGGTGGTGCATGCCTATAGTCCCAGCTACTTGGGAGGCTGAGGCAGGAGGATCTGCTTGAGCCTGGGAGGTAGAGGTTGCAGTGAGCCAAGATCGTGCCACTGCACTCCAGCCTAGGCAACAAAGAGAGACGCTATCTCAAAAAGAAAAAAAAATGTAGGAAAGAAAAAACCTACAGAAAGAGAGAAAGCAAATATTGGCAAATTACCCATTACAAGGGATTAATAACCAGAAAATATAAGGAACTCAAACAATTCAATAGCAAAAACAAACGAATTACCTGATTTAAAAATGGGCAAAAGGCCTGAATAGATATTTCTCAAAAGAAGACACAGAAATGGCCAACAGATGCAAATCAAAACCACAATGAGATATCATCTCATCCTAGTAAGAATGACTATTATCAAAAAAGACCAAAACAATAACTGATGTTGGTAAGAAAGCAGAGAAAAAAATAAAACTACCAAATGACCCAGCAGTCCCACTGCTGGGGGTACATAATCAAAAGAAAGGAAATCAGTATATTGAAGAGATACCTGTACTCCCATGTTTACTGCAACACTATTCACAATAGCCAGATACTGAATCAAAAGTGTCCATCCATGAACAGACACTTCTCAAAAGAAGACATAAAAATGGCCAACAAGCATAAGAAAAAAATGCTCAATATCACTAATCATTACAGAAATGAGAATCAAAACCACAATGAGATGGCCAGATTCAGTGTCTCATACCTATAATCCCAGGACTTTGGGAGGCCGAAGCAGATGAATCATCTGAGATCAGGAGTTCAAGACCAGCCTGGCCAACATGGTGAAACGCTGTCTCCACTAAAAATACAAAAAATTAGCCAAGTGTGGTGGTGTTCACCTATAGTCCCAGCTACTCGAGAGGCTGAGGCATGAGAATCGCTTGAACCCGGGAGGCAGAGGTTGCAGCGGGTCAAGATTGCACCACTGCACTCCAGCCTTGGAGCCAGAGTGAGACTCCATCTCAAAAAAAAAAAAAAAACCCACAATGAGATACCCTCTCACACCAATCAGAATGGCTATTATTAAAAAATCAAAAAACAGCAGATCCTGGTGAGATTGCAGAGAAAAGAAAATGCTTATACACTTCTGGTGGGAATGTAATTAGTTCGCCACTGGGGAAAGCAGTCTGGAGATTTCTCAAAGAACTTAGAACTACCATTCAACCCAGCAATCCCATTATTGGGTACATACCCAAAGGAAAATAAATTGTTCTACCATAGACACATGTATGCATATGTTCATCGCAGAACTATTCACAATAGCAAAGATGTGGAATCAACCTTGATGTCCATCAATGGTGGGCTGCATAAAGAGAATTTGGTACATATATATCATGGAATACTACACAGCCATAAAAAAGGATGAGATCGTGTTCTCTGCAACACAGATGGAGAGCTGGAGGCCATTACTCTAAAGGAACAGAAAACTAAATACTACATGTTCTCACTTATAAATGGGAGCTAAACAGTGAGTACACATGGACACAAAGAGGAGAACAACAAACACCAGGGCCTACTTAAGGGTGGAAGGTAGGAGGAGAGTGAGAATCAAAAAACTACCTATCAGGTACTATGCTTATTACCTGGGTGATAAAATCATCTGTGCCACAAACCCCCTCAACACACAATCTATCCATATTACACATGTACCCCACGTACCTAAACTTACACATGTACCCCACGCACCTAAAATAAAAGTTGGAAACAAAAAAAAAAGTGTCCATCAACAGGTGAATAAAAAAAATGTGATATATACACATATACACACAATGGAGTATTATTTAACCATAAAAATGAAATCCTGTCAATATAGCAACATGGATGGAACTAGAGGTCATTATGTTAAGTGAAATGTTTTTAAAGACTCTGGTTTGTCATCATCACCAGTTCTTTAATAACTTCTTCAACACAAAAATATAATTTGCAAAAACAATACCTAAAATAAACAAGGGATCATTCTCTTTTCTTTTATGGTGAGACAAAAATGGTTCTACTCTAGAAGATTGCTAGTGAAGAGTGTTCTTTTAACCACCTCCCTTCTTTTCTTTTTTTTTTTAGACAGAGTCTGGCTCTGTTGCCCAGGCTGGAGTGCAGTGGCATGATCTCGGCACACTGCAACCACAACCACCAGGGTTCAAGCGATCCTCCTGCCTCAGCCTCCCAAGTAGCTGGGATTACAGGCACCCGCCACCACACTCGGCTAATTTTCGTATTTTTTAGTAGAGATGGGGTTTGTCCATGTTGGCCATACTGGTCTCAAACTCCTGACCTCAGGTTATCCACCTGCCTCGGACTCCCAAAGTGCTGAGATTACAGGCATGAGCTACCATGCCTTTTTTTTTTTTTTTTTCCAAATAAAAGACAGGGTCTTCTAACTATGTTGCCCAGGCTGGACTCAAATCTCCTAGGCTCAAGCAATCTTCCTGCCACAGCCTCCCAAGTAGCTGGGACTACAGGAACGTGCCACCACACCCAGCTTTTAACCTCCCTTCTTGATTACCTACAATATGGTTCTCCTTAAAGGCTATTTCTTCCCATGTCCCACAAAATCCGAAACCAGTCTCAGCATTCTTTGCATTACTCTTCTGCCTGGAATAATCCTACTCTTGCAGCCTCATGGTTCACTGTCTTCCTTCCTTCAGATCAAAAGGTACCTTCTCAGTGAGACCCTCCTGGCCAACCTATCTAAAATGTAGACCTCTCTTTTAAGCATGTAAGAGTATAAAACATAAGATATACTATATTTATTTAGCATAATCTATTAAACATTTCCCCAACTAGAAAGTAAGCTCCATAAGGGTATATTTTATGCTTTGTTTACTGCTATATTCTCAGTACCTACCTCTGACCACGAACTAATAGATTAACTTCTATCTCCTTATTTTTAATCAACTACTTATTTGACCTCACCAAGAATTTTAGCCCTTTAACCTTCATTTATTCATTTACAAATATTTACTTAGTATCTACTATATTCCAGACACTACTGAAGGTTCTTGGGATATATTAACAAGCAAAAAAGACAAAATCCCTCCCTCACATTACTTACATGCTAGTGAAAAGAGACAATAAACATAAATTTAAAAGTAAAATACACATATTAGAAATAATAAGTGCTATGCAAAAAATAGAGAGCATAGAGCACAGTAAGAGAAATAGAGAGCATAGAGCACAGTAAGAGCAACGTAGAAAGAGGGGTTGTACAACTTTAAATAGGGAAATTAAAACAAGTCTCCTATAGAAGATGACATGTGAGCAGAAATCTGAAGGAGGGAAATGGCCAGAGTCAAGGCCCTAAAGCAGGAGCTGTGTCTGAAACATTCAAAGAACACCAAGGAAGTGAGTGTGGGTAAAATGTAATAGGTAAGTAGGAGAGCAGTAGGAAATGAGGTCAGATAAGGAGGGGTCATATCACATACAGTTTTATAGGTCACTGTAAGGATTCTGGCTTTTGCTCTGAGTAAAACAGGAAGCCTCTGGAAGAGTTTGAAAAGAGGAGTAATATGATTTGACTTGTGTGGGTTTTTTGTTTGTTTGTTTTGTTTTTGAGAGAGTCTCACTCTTGTCGCCCAGGCTGGGGTACAGTGTTGCGATCTCAGTTCACTGCAACCCCACCTCCCGGGTTCAAGCGATTCTCCTGTTTCAGCCACCTGAGTAGCTGGGATTACAGGTGTGCACCACAATGCCCAGCTAATTTTTGAATATTTAGTAGAGACAGGGTTTCACCATATTGGCCAGGCTGGTCTTGAACTCCTGACCTCAAGTGATCCGCCCACCTCAGTCTCCCAATGTGCTGGGATTACAGGCGTGAGGCACCATGCCCAGCCATAACTTATATTTTAAAAGGAATACTCTGGTTGCTGTACTGATGATAGCCTGTAAAGTCATAAATGCAGAGACCAGTGAGAAGCTACTACAGTAATATAATCGAGAGAAAAAAACAGTTTGTACCAGAGTGATTACAATGTAGATGGCAAGAAGTGGTTGGATTGTGAACATACATTTGTCTCTCAGTATTCACAGGAGACTGGTTCCAGGATCCACTGAGGATACCAAAATCCAAGGACACTCAAGTCTCTGATATAAAATGGCACAGTACTTGCATATAGCCTATACATATCCTCCTATATATTTTAAATACTCTCTAGATTACTTATGATACCTAATATAATGTAAATGGTATGTAAATAGCTGTTTTATATATTGTTTTTTTCACTTGTACTATTTTTTGCTGTATTTTGAGTTTTTTTTTTTTTATATTTTCAATCGGCAGTTGGTTGAACCCATGGATGCAGAACCCAAGGATATGAAAAGCTGACTGTATTCTGAAGGTACAGTCAATAGGATTTCCTTATGGACTGGATGTAGGATGTGATCTAGAAATAACTACCAAGGTTTGAGGCTTGAGAAACTAGAAGGATAGTTTCCACTCCCTGAGATAGGGAGGCTAACAGGTAGAACAGTTTGAGATGTCCATCAGACATCCAAGTGGAGATGCCGAGTAGGTCGCTGGATATACAAATCTGAGTTGGAAGTAAGAGATCTGGGTGGAAATATAAATTTAAAAATCATCTGCATATAAACTGTATTTAAAGCCAGGAACTTAGATGAGCTCACCAGGGGATTAATGGATTAATACATACAGGTTAGGGTTTCTCAGCCTTGGCACTACTGACATGTAGAGTCACAATGTGTGTGTGTGTGTGTGCACGTGTGTGTGTGTGTACTTGGAGCCACAATGTGTGTGTGTGTATTTGGAGTCACAGTTTGTGTGTGTGTGTGTATGTGTGTGTGTGTGTATTTGGAGCCACAGTGTGAGAGTGTGTGTGTGTGTTGTAGGATGTGAAGCAGCACTCCCTGGTCTCTCTACACACTAGATGTCAGTAGCACCTCACCTCTAACCCCCCAACAGTTTTGATAACCAAACATGTCCCCAGACACTGCCAAATGTCCCTTAGAGAAGCAAATCACACCCTCTTCCCAGTTGCAAACCACTGATGTAAATTAAAGGACCAAACACTCAAACATTCTATCATACCCTTTCACATCCAGGTTACAAAGCATCATTTCACTACTTTCTTCTCAGCACCAAAAACCAACTTATTCCCTTGTCCTTGCCCTGTTATCTCCAAACCTTAGTTCAATATCACCATCTGCTTCACATATTTATACTTAGCTGCTGATATGGTTTGGTTGTGTCCCCACCCAAATCTCAACTTGAATTGCATCTCCCAGAATTCCCATGTGTTGTGGGAGGGACCCAGGGGGAGGTAATTGAATCATGGGGGCCGCTCATTCCTGTGCTATTCTCATGATAGTGAATAAGTCTCATGAGATCTGATGGTTTTATTAGGGGTTTCCGCTTTTGCTTCTTCCTCGTTTTCTCTTGCTGCCACCATGTAAGAAGTGCCTTTCACCTCCCGCCATTATTCTGAGGCCTCCCCAGCCATGTAGAACTGTAAGTCCAATTAAACTTAGTTTCCTTCCCAGTCTTGGGCATATCTTTATCAGCAGCATGAAAACAGACTAATACAGCTGCTGAGCACTGCTACAGCAAAGTCCCTCCCATATGCTTATTACATGTAGTGTCACACATTTTTACCCTTCATCCTTAGCTAAGCCCTCCAAAATACTGTCATGTGACCCCAGACCATTCCCTCTCCCATCCCATATGGCAGCTGTTCCAAACCTTTACCATTCTCCTTAAGGTAAATGATGTAGCCTCACTATATGTTTGTTATTTTGTTAACTGACTTCCTCCCCAACCAGTGAGTAAGCTCACTGCCTGTGTGGGAACACAGTAGACATTTAATCTATGTATGAATTTTTTTCCAGCCTTTGCCAGTTTCCTATTTTGCAGAAATAGGAATTTGAGGTTTTTTTTTTTAATCAGGGTCTCACTCTGTCACCCAGGCTAAAGGCTAGCGTGCAGTAGTGAGATCACAGCTCATGGCAGCCTCACCTCCCAGACACAAGTGATCCTCCCATCATTGAGGTCTATTTATAGAAATAGTAAAGTGAAGCCATGAGGAATGATCTATATCAATATTCTGCCCCCAAAATTATAAATTTAGCTGAGGATACTTTTCACCTGGACTTTAGCTCTTGCAAATGTAACTGACAATCTTCTATCTACCAAATAGTCAAAAATCAGCTTCCCTCTTAACTTAACCTTCCTTAAGTACATGGTATGCGTCAGGCACTGTTTAATTCTGAGCTGTACCTGAGACTGTTAACCACTCCCTAATCCTTCCAACTCTGCCCCACTGGATTCAATGACATTGGTTTATTCTAGTTTTCCTCCTCCAATTCTACAGCTGCTCTTATCCCTTTACCCACCGTATAAGGTAGGTGGGTATTTCTCAATGCTCTCACCTTGACATTCCTCTCTCTTCCTTCTATATATTCTCTGGGCTAGTTCACTCAAGCTCAAGGCTTCTATCATTACCGTTTACGCTAAAAATTTCCAAATCCATGTGCCCAAGCCAAACTTTGTTCCTAAGTTCTAAACTTTTCAACAGCCAGATAGTCATCGCTACTCAAATTTCCCAGAGACACCTCAACATGTCCAAAACGAAGCCCATTTGTTCCTTCTGTATGTATTCATCTTCCTGTACTCTTTTATCCTTTCTTCATTCTTTTAACAAGTATGTGTCCAGAAGCTAACATAGGCACTGAAAATACAAAAACATGCTAACTGCTCAAAAGGGACTCACAGTCCAAGAAG
Source organism: Cacajao melanocephalus (assembly GCA_963573385.1). Taxonomy (NCBI): domain Eukaryota; kingdom Metazoa; phylum Chordata; class Mammalia; order Primates; family Pitheciidae; genus Cacajao; species Cacajao melanocephalus. The sequence continues at coordinate 32,898 of CAUYLG010028040.1, forward strand.
AGAGACAGTAAAAATAATAATATAATCTAACACATACAAAGATTGGGATATGTAAAAGGTGCTACAGAAGTCTAACAATGGGCCAGGCACAGTGGCTCACACCTGTAACACCAATCACTTTGGGAGGCCGAGGTGGGTGGATCATTTGGGGTCAGGGGTTCAAGATTGGTCTGCCCAACATGGCGAAACCCCATCTCTACTAAAAATACAAAAAAAAAATTAGCCAGACATGGTGGCAGGTACTTGTAGTCCCAGCTAATTGGGAGGCTGAGGGACGAGAATCACTTAAGGTGGAGGTTGCAGGCTGCCGTGAGCTGAAATTGCGCCACTGCACTCCAGCCTGGGCGACAGAGGGAGACTGTCTCACCAAAGGAAAAAAAAAAAGTATAGGAATGGAGAGGAGGAATTAGGGATGTTATCTTGGAAGATTTAATGTATGACTTGAATCTTAAAGTAGAAGTTAACCAGGGAAAACCAGCATAAGTCAAAGTACAGCTCTAAAAATAAACACTATCTACAAGCTATTACAAGCAATTTAAGAACATAACATCGAAAACAGAGAGTGGCATCCCTAAATCTGATCACACAGGACCTAACAGGCCATGTTGAAAACTTATACTTCAGCGGAGAGATCCAAGATGGCCGATTAACAACAGCTCAGGATTGTAGCTCCCAGTGAAAGCACAGAGAGCGAGTGGACGCCGCAATTTCAGACGAATTTCTGTGGCCCACAAACTGGGAGATTCCCGGCGAGGAGCCACACATGTCGCCAGCGCGGCTCTTTTGGCCGGCGCAGCTGTTTTGCTGGCGCTCCGGCGCGGCGCAGTGCTTCTCAGTGCGGAGTATATGCGACTGGGTGCCCTTTGAGTCGGACTTGGCTGGTCCCATCCCCACAAGGAGAACAGCAATTGGAAGCGCTGAGGACTGAGAGTTTCACAGTAAGCACAGCTGAACCCGGGAAGGCCTAGCTCTGTGGGGAGGGGGCGTCCGCCAAAGGAAAACTAAGAAACAGAAAAAAACTTCATCACCAACAAGCCAGACGTCCACTCAGACCCAATCGGAAAGTCGGCAATTACAAAGACGACAGGTGGATAAATCCACAAAAATGGGAAGAAACCAGTGCAAAAAGGCTGAGAACACCCGAAATCAGAATGCCTCTCCTCCTACAGGGGATCGCAG
>CAUYLG010028042.1:0-10347 GCA_963573385.1 Cacajao melanocephalus
ATCTTCGACCTCTGATATCCTTTCTTCTGCTTGGTCAATTCGGCTGTTGAAACTTGTGCATGCTTCGTGAAGTTCTCGTGTTGTGTTTTTCAGCTCCATCAATTCACTTATATTCCTCTCTAAGTTGTCCATTCTCATTAGCATTTCATTAAATCTTCTTTCAAGGTTCTTACTTTCTTTGCATTGGGTTAGTACATGTTCTTTTAGCTCACAGAAGTTTCTTATTATCCAGCTTCTGAAGGCTGATTCTGTCAGTTCATCACACTCATTCTCCGTCATGTCTTGTTCTCTTGCTGATGAGGAGCTGCGATCCCCTGTAGGAGGAGAGGCATTCTGATTTCGGGTGTTCTCAGCCTTTTTGCACTGGTTTCTTCCCCCTTTTGTGGATTTATCCACCTGTCGTCTTTGTAATTGCCGACATTCAGATTGGGTCTGAGTGGATGTCCGGCGTGTTGGTGATGAAGTTTTTTCTGTTTCTTAGTTTTCCTTTGGCAGAAGCCCCTTCCCCACAGAGCTGGAACTTCCCGAGTTCAGCTGTGCTTACTGTGAAACTCCCAGTCTTCAGCGCTTCCAATTGCTATTCTCCTTGAGGGGATGGGACCAGTCAAGCCCGACTCAAAGGGCACCCAGTCACGTATACTCCGCCCTGAGAAGCGCCGTGCCGGGGCACTGGCAATACAGCCGCTCTGGCCAAAAGAGTCACGCTGGCAACCCGTGTAGCTCCTCCACTGGGTATCTCCCAGTCTGTGGGCAACAGAAATTGGTCTGAAATTGCAGTGTCCACTCACTCTCTGTGCTTTCACTGGGAGATACAATCCTGACCTGCTGCTAATCAGCCATCTTGGATCTCTCTCCGCCCAGTGACCTTCCCGGGTTCAGCTGTGTTTACTGTGAAAGTGCCAGTCCTCAGTGCTTCCAATTGTTGTTCTCCTTGTGGGGATGGGACCAGCCGAGCCTGACTCAAAGGGCACCCAGTCCCATATACTTCGCACTGAGAAGTGTGGTGCTGCGCCACACCAGGGCACTGGCAAAATAGCAGCGCCGGCCAAAAGAGTCGTGATGGTGACCCATGTGGCTCCTCCACTGGGTGTTTCCCAGTTTGTGGGCAACAGAAATTGGTCTGAAATTGCAGTGTCCACTCACTCTCTGCGCTTTCACTGGGAGCTACAATCCTGAGTTGCTACTAATCAGCCATTTTGGATCTCTCTCTCCCATTCTGTTTTCAAATGTATCTTCCATGACACTATTAACCAGTTTAAGGAGGTGAGATATTGTTTCGAGGTCTCCACTGCTGCCTTCTCAGCCTCCACAGCAGCCTCTCCCAGAAATCCTACCTGGCCCGTTGGCCAGGCAGCAGCCAGAGCCTTCGGCTCCTGCGGAAGGGGTGTATTGTCTTTTCTATTGTAAATTAAGCCTGAATAGAAGTGTTCATGTTTATATAATATTCACTTTAGTTAACATGCAAAAGGAAAAAATGTGATTCCTCTGTTTAGGCACCTTTTATGTGAAACCTGTTTTTAAATAACCACACCATGTTAACATATTAGTCTGTTCTCATGCTGCCAATAAGGACATACCTGTGACTGTGTAATTTACAAAGAAAAGGAGGTTTAATGGACTCATAGTTCCACATGGCTGGGAATGCTTCACAATCATGGACAAAGGAGGACAAAGGAGGATCAAAGTCACATGTTACATGGTGACAAGCAAGACAGCATTTGCAGGGGATCTGCCCTTTATAAAACCATTAGATTTAATGACACATACTCCATACTATGAGAACACCATGGGAAAAACAAACTCACATAATTGAGTTATCTCTGACAAGGTGCCTACCATCTCATGTTGGGATTATGGGAGCTGCAATTCAGGATGAGATTTGGGTGAGCACACAGCCACACTATATCACTGAAAATATCTGGATGAAATTTGGCGTCTATATAGTCATTAATGTGCATTAATTCACATGTTCTCTTTTGCATCTTTCTTTCATTGTTCAATTGTTAAAGGACAGGTTGCTGATTTACAAACTCCATTTTAGGCAGAGTAAATCTTAAAAGCCAAAATTTTATCGGCTAAAATTCTTAAAGAGTTTGGCGTCTAAAGGAGCTGTGAATGAAAAGAGCCATTTGTTGTATGTCTATAGTCTGAGACAATCAAGTGGCTTGTTCTTTTCATTAACCTTGAACATACATTTAAAGTTAAATGATCTACCTGAGGGCTGACTTCTCAGAAGGAGCACTAATCTTTGATTTTATTATTACTGAAATCAGCCTTCCCAAGAATGTGGAGGCTTGAATTTTTCAAGAATAGTTTGGCAGAGAGGGGCTAGGAAATGAGTGCTGGTGATTGGGTGGAGATGAAATAATAAAGGTGTAGAAAACAGTACTGGTACACTGAGTCTGCCTGCATGTTGGGGCACAGAGGATTCACTGGTCACAGTAAAACCAATTAGTTCTCAGAAATGCAAAGGCCTAAAAAGATATCTCAAAAGACCATTCTGCACTTTGCTTATCAGCTGGGTAAGGAAATAGCCTGTACATCAAACCCCTGTGACATGCAACTTACCTACATAGTAAACCTGCAGGTATATACTCCGAAACCTAAACACAAATTTTAACAAGGCCAATTTTAGCTTCTGGTGATTGGGAAAGTTGCAAATCTTGTGATCTCTGGAATAATGGCTGGTAATAATTTAACAAACCCAACTTCTTAGCAGAATCTAGGCACCTTTTATTAAGTTCAATTTCTCCTGAAGTTAGCTTGCCCCATGACCAGGAATGATCAAGAGCAGTATGGAGGTTAAAGGCAAGATAGAGTTGATTAGGTCAGATCTCTTTCACCATTATAAGTTCCTCATAGGTATAAGTTTTGCAAAGGTGATTCAACATGAAAGGAGTATAATCTTGTAAAGAACATAAAATTGTTTTATTTATTCTATACCTGAAATGGACACTCTCCCTTGTTGTCAGTTTAAATTTAAAAAGAAAAAAAAGTAATACCTGGATGTTACAGTAAATGAAAATTCCATGGCGGAAACTATGCAAACATCAGCTTCAAAACACCACGTTCATTTGTTAAACTTCACATGCATTACGATTTCCCTCAGCCAGCTTACAGGATATTTGGAAGAAATTCAGAACCTGAAAGATCAATATTATTAGTTATCCAGTAAGATGCTGTTTGCATAACTAAGATTTTTGAAGGGAGAGGATATTCATTAGCCTGCTATTGGAAAGGTTACAACACTCTTGTTTTGCTAGAGAGGAAGGAGTTGTAGTGGAAGAAAAACCAGCAATTCACTACATGTTAAAAATCTTGAGGCTCCTATGCAGAAACAACATAAGCAAACAGGTCATTCTGTAGAATTCAGAAAGAGAGAATAGTGAGTGAAGAAAAGATGTGCTGAAGACCAAAGCATACTGTTAGAAAAGTAATCACTTCTCTCTTTAATAGGGGAAGAAAGCATTGCCCTATTGTATTACAGGACAATAAAACTGGAATTATTCATCATTGCCTTATATTCCCTGAATGACAGGATCTTTCCACCTAAGCAAAGCCTGATAACTTTCATGAGCAAACCCTGTCAAAAATTTAGTGATGGGGACAGGTGTTGTAGAACATTTTTAGCCTAAAGCACTAATTAATAATAACTAATAAAGTAATGGAGGGGCTTGAGTAGTGTCTGAATATACACACTAACCATTGCTAATCTCACATTGGATCCCTCTGTACTTTAAAAAAGATCTCGTTGTGTTTTAAGCTTCCAACAAGGAAAGGCAAGGCTGACTTTCTTTGAAGGTTCGGGAGAGAGTGACTCCCGATACAAACTTGGAATTTTTATTGTCATTGTAGAACAAAAACCATCCTGTGACTTTCTTTGGAGCTAGCCCATTTCCTCTTTTCCAGTCCAGAACATTTTCCCACAGGAGCTCAGGAAACCTCAAGGAAGAAAAGCTGTTGACTCAAGTGGTATACAGCCTCATCCTCTACTGTTTTTGTTTTAAAAGTGGAAGCCTGCACTTAGTCGCTCCTTGAAATGCTGTCATCTTTGGTTAGGGATATTCTTTAAAGGAGTTGGTTTGGATTTATGTTATTTTAGGACTTAGAGCAGTCTGTCTTCATACAAACAGCTCCTCCCTTATATGACACGGTTGTTCATAAAAGGCATCAGGATTTCGTTGGGAGAAAGGGTCAACTAAGGATGCAAAAATGCTACAAGATAGAAAGAGAGGAAAGAAAGAAAGGAAGGAAGGAAGGAAGGAAGGAAGAAAGAAAGAAGGGACAAAGAGAAATAGAAAGAAAGAGGATGAGAGGAAGAGAGAGAAAGGGAGAAAGAATGGGAGAGAGTGCAAGAGACAGAGAGGAAGGGAGGGAGGGAAGGGAGGGAATGAGAGAAGGAAGGGATGGAGAGAAAAAAAAAAGAAAGAAAAGGAAGAAAGGAAAGAAAAAAAGCCTAAATGATACCCTGAATCTAGTAAAATTTCATCTTCTGAGATTGCTTTATGTTATTATATTTTAGATTCATTCTGTTTTCTACATTAGGGACATATGTATCCAAATATTGTATCATAATGTCAATCTAAACAATAACCTTATTTATGTAGTTATTTCTACCAAAAAATTTTAATCCAGTTTTTCCTTATGGGGATGAGGACTGAGGTGAGAGAGAATGAAGAAGGCAAGCTATAAGATATCTTTTTAAATAGCAGAGAAATGTATGTACTTTTTACATATGACCACCAAAAATGTCCTGTGTTCTTTTGTAGGGTTTTTAAGTACTGGTGACCAGGCAGCAAAAGGCAACTATGGGCTCCTGGATCAGATTCAAGCACTGCGGTGGATTGAGGAGAATGTCGGAGCCTTTGGTGGGGACCCCAAGCGCGTGACCATCTTTGGCTCAGGAGCTGGGGCCTCCTGTGTCAGCCTGTTGACCCTATCCCACTACTCAGAAGGTAATAATGGTGTCACCAGGGTGGGCAGCCAAGTGCCTAGAACGAAGAAATGAATGGTCATAGTTCATATTTGAGATGCATGTCTGGGTTGCAAAAAGTCACTCTGGAAATTGCAACAGAAAATGCCCAAAAGATCCAACGAATCTGTCTTCGTGTCTTTTAACTCAGCTGTTTTTCCATTTACTCTGTCGCTGGGCTCGAGTGCAGTGGCACGATCATAGCTCATTGTAGTCTCCAACTCCTGAGCTTAAGGCTTCTCCTATCTCAGCCTCCTGAATACCTGAGATAACTGGCTAATTTTTAAACATTTTTATAGAGAAGTGGCCTTGCTATGTTTGCCCAGGTTGGTCTTAAACTCCCGGGCTCAAGTGATTCTCCTGCCTTGGCCTCCCAAAATACTGGGATGACAGATGGGAGCCACCAGCAGTATCTTTTTGCTAATTTAAATGTATGACAAGTAAGTGTTGGTTGCAATTACTGGCACAAAGTAAGTACTTTAGAAGTCCTCACTTTTGCTTGTTTTGCCATTCTGACTGTATTTGACCATTTGAAATTGTATTAACTTGTAGCTACAATTTGGTAAAAGTAGTAAGGAAGAGAGATACTATGTAAGAAAGGAAGAGAGACACTATGTCAATATTGCAGGTTTATAGATTTTGTATTCTGGAGGGTTTTTAGACTTTTTTTAAAAAAGTCACTTTTCTTATTCACATTAATTCTTTAAGTCTTCTGGAAACATTAAGAATATGTATGGTACCTTCACATAGAAGTAGATTCTACCCAGAGGAATAGTCCCTCTCTCCCTGACTCTGTCTCCATCCCTCTCTTACTATTCCTCTCATTCTTCTATCTCACTCTCTCCTTCTGTCTCTGCCTATGTCCTTTTCACTCTCTCTCTCTGTCTTTCTCTCTATTCCTCTGTCTCTCACCCTCCCTCTCTCCCCTCTTTCCACTGTTTCTCCCATCTCCCACTCTCTTCATTCCACTGTCTCTCCTTCTGTCTCTCCCTTTTTCCTAGTCTCTCTCTTCTGTCTCCCTCTCCATTTTCCAACTTTCTTCCTCACTGTCTTCCTTCCTCTCTTCCTTCCCCCATCTTGTTCTCTCTCCCTTTGTTTTTTTCTCTATTTCCCTCTTTCTCTTTCTATCTTTCTCCCTTTCTTTCTCTCCTGCAAGTATGATTTTCAGCAAAGGACCTCCTTGCTGGACAGGTCAGAATGGGGCACTTGGAAGTATCTACAATCTCCTTTCCTCTCTTTCTTTCTTTCTCTCTCTCTCTCTCTCTCTTTCTCTCTCTCTCTCTCTCTGTGTGTGTGTGTGTGTGTGAGTGTGTGTGTGTGTGTGTGTGTGTGTGTGTGTGTCTGTCTGTCTCTATAACACACACACACTTTTAGGAAGAAGACAGGCCAGTCAGCATGAGGTTCTTTGCTTGTCCCTATGGGAGCTCCAAACCCTCCCTAGTACTCCGCTAATAACTTGGGAAAAAAGCTGCTCTTAGGAAAGCAAAGAAAGAGGAAACCACAGAAATACATGTACATCATGCCCAGATGTGCACTTGGATGTGGTAGTCAGCATGGGCAACCATACCCAATCAGAAGTGCACTTGAACCTCTAAGTAGTACTTGAATTTGCTGCCTAAGTAGTAGTCAGCATAGTCAGTCACACCCCTGAGCTCTGCTGGAGTCCCTGAGGCTCACTAGTAGCCATCTCGGTCATCAAGACAGCTTTTAAATTTATTCTGTGTCACCAGTGTTCTTCAGAATGCCACCATACTGACAGGAACTGTTTACATCCAAAGTACTGAAAATCCTAATGGAATTTTGGGTTTTTTTTTTTTTAAAAAGAAAAAAAAACTGTATCACCTAGGCTGTAGTGCAGAAGCACAATCTTGGCTCACCACAACCTCTGCCTTCCAGGCTTGAAGCAATTCTGCCTCAGCCTCTCTAAAAACTGGGATTACAAGACCCCATCACTATTCCCAGCTAATTTTTGTATTTTTAGTAGAGATGCTGTTTTACAATATTGGCCAGACTGATCTCAAACTTCCTGCCTCTCTTGGCCTCTGGAATTGTTATTTTTAAAGTTAATAGCCGGGAGCCAGGTGAAGTGGCTCATGCCTGTAATCCAAGCACTTTGGGAGGTTGAGGCATGCGGATCCCAAGGTCAGGGGATCGAGATCATTCTGGCCAACATGGTGAAACCATGTCTGTACTAACGTAGAAAAAAAAAAAACAGCTGAGCATGGTGATATGCACCTGTAGTTCCAGCTCTTGGGAGGCTGAGGCAGGGGAATCACTTAAACCCAAGGGTCAGAGATTGCAGTGAACCAAGATCACACCAGTGCATTCCAGCCTGGCAAGAGCGTGAGACTCCGTCTCAAAAAACAAAAACAAAAACAAAACAGTTATCAGCTGGGTAAGGTGGTTCAAGCCTGTTATCCTAGGACTTTAGGAGGCAGAGCAGGAAGTGTGGGTTGAACCCAGGAATTTGAGACCAGCGTACGCAATATAATGAGACCCTGTTTGTATAAGGAGAAATAAGAATCAGCGGGGAATGCCTATAGTCTCAGTTGTGTGAGCATCTGAGGTAGGGAGATCAGTTGAGTCAGTGAAGTCGGGGCTACAGTGGGCTCTGATAGTGCCACTGCACTCCAGCCTGGGTGACAAAGACGCTGCCTCAACATAAATAAATAAATAAAATTTAAAAGTATCTCTTTTTAAAGTAACTGCAGGACTTTCTTCACTTCTTGTACCATCTGAGCAAGTTTTTGGATCACTATGCTCCTCATTGTCTTCATCAGCAAGATAGGATGAGTGAGATTTCCTAAAATCCTCCAAACTCTGAATTCCTTGAGTTGTTAGTTCATAATGTTTTCCCCATGAGACCAAAGGCCTTTTACCTCTTACTAGTGCTAATAACAGGGGAGAGTAAGGGCTCATAATTGTACTAACTTTATATTAAAAATAGAAACAGTGAATAATCTAATAAATCATTTGCTATAGAGATTTCTATGAAATTTTTGAAAATACGTATATATTCACTTTAGTCAGTTGATATAATGACAGTTGTAAATTTAGAAGACAGTCAGAACCAACTTCAGGAGTGTTGAAACAAATGTAAGCCACACTAATTGTAGGAAGTTGTTAATTTTTTAAGTCAACAGATTGACAGTTATTTGTTGGAACACTACCTTTGCATTGGTCACTTCTGCAAGGCAGTACTTCAAAACACCCCACTAATATACTCAAGAATTATGAAAAATATGAGCCAGACACTGTGGCTTCTGCCTATCATCCCAGCACTTTGGAAGCCTGAGGTGTGAGGATTGCTTGAGTCCAGGAGTTCAAGAACAGCCTGGGCAACATGGCAAAACCCCATCTAAACAAACAAATTACAAAAATTAGGTGTAGGCGTTCATGCTTGTATTCCCAGCTACTTGGAAGGCTGATGTGTGAGGATCAGTGGAGCCTGAAAGGCAGAGGCTGCAGCAAGCCAAGATCATGCCATTGCACTATAGCCCAAATAGCAAAGAGACACCCTGCCTGAAATAAAAAAAAAATATCCAGACTGTTTGCCTTAGGAATTCTAGTCTAACGAAGGCAATGTACATGTGGAAAGAGATAGTTTTATGAAGATACTCATCCCAGTATTATTGTCATACCAAAGAATGAAATGAAAAGCTAAAAGATCAAAAGGATAGGAGACTTATAACAAACCATATTTACTCAAAAGAATAAGAATTTTCCTAAGATATACAACAGCTGGAAAAACACAGTGTACACTGCTATGTACATATTGGGCTCAGCTATTCAAAAAAGATGTTTGAATGTGGGAGAAAGAATAATGTTAATTCCTAGCATACTCATTATGCTAAGGTGAGTTCTGTTTTAAAATATGGCTTATGGTTGATTTTTTTTTCAACATCCAAGTTTTTTAGTGTTATTAAGTTACATTACTTCCCTAACATACAAATATCTGTTTTATATATGTTAACTTATATATACTGCTACCTAAATTATTGTCAGTAGTTATAAGAAGGCTGCCAAAGACACTTCTCAAAGCATTTTTTTCCTAATTCTTAATATTTTAAGTACTGAAAGTATCCAACAGATTACATATTGACATTGTCTCTTTTGCACATTTTAAAATAATACTCAGAGCCAAGCACTCAAGTCAAATTTACACATTTCTGACAGAAACATTCCCAAGAGGGTCCTCATGACATACAGATGAAAGCCATATTGTTTTCAAGTTCCAGTTCTATGTGTCATCTTTGGGCAATGCTCCAGTCTTTAAAATCATATCTTCCTGATGACAATCATATTTTCCTTATATTTGATTGCTTCTGTGACGTTAAAAATCAACAGGGCATGAACTTCTGGATTCACAGCTGAATGCCTTATTCTTTAGTGTCCAACTCAGGCAGGGATTCATGGAAAGATCAGGAAGAAATTGTAAATAGAATGCTCTGATTTTTACAGCCCACAGCCTATTGTCCTGTCATGATTACAAATACAGATTTTATGATTCTAGACATCTCTGTAGTAGAGTGAGCCGGTGGAGAATTTTAAGCTACACTTAATATTACTTCTAAAATTGGCTATGCATTTTCAAGTTTCTCACCAAATGGAGTGTTTTTAATGTGGGGCAAAATAAAATATATACATCTCTGATTTTCCAACAGATGTAGTTTTGAAGGAAGTTACCTAAAAAAATACTTGTTACTTGGGTGCACATTTGAGGGGTAGGCATAGCTAAGTCCATGCATTTATTTTAATTCCCCAATGTTATCTTCATTAGACTCAAGGTAGAAACAGACTCCTCAATTAGCGCTCTGAAATTGATTCAAGTGGATTTTTTTATTTCCCTTAATGAAGAGATACACGGAGTTGGTTGTGAGACAAGAGGGTCTTTTACCTTTTAGTAATTTAAAGACTGTTTGTGTTTTCCTCAACCACTCGCCCCCGCCACATTGGAAAACGGTAATGCAGTTTCTGTTTTAGTTTCTATATATGGCATTTATAGGCAAGGAAGCAAAAATGACACTAAATTGTGGAGGGAAAAACAAATCCCATGCATTATACCAATGCAGGAAAAGTGACAATGTGGTTTCATTTTCTTAAACTTGTGTGTGAGTGTGTTTGTGTGTGTGTGTAGAATAATCTTCTGTAAAATGAATGTTCAGGGGGAGGAGGGAAGGGAGAATTGAAATGAAAATGGGTAAAAGGGCCCCTGACAGAGCTGAATGCTACTGCATCCAGAAATTCACATGCCTGAGAGACAATCACAGCCTTCATTGCTCAGTAAAAGCTGCATTTCTGTCCTGTGGGTTTTCATTTGCATGTCCACAATTTTGCACCTGCAGGTCTCTTCCAGAAGGCCATCATTCAGAGTG
>CAUYLG010028043.1:0-19805 GCA_963573385.1 Cacajao melanocephalus
ATGCAGCAGTGCTCCAAACATGTCAGCTGTTGTTGCACTTCCATGTTTAATATGTGATCATTCTTTTTTTTTTTTTTGAGACAGAGTCTCACTCTGTTGCCCAGGCTGGAGTGCAGTGGCACGATCTTGGCTCACTGCAACCTTCGCCTCCTGGGTTCAAGCGATTTTCCGGCCTCAGCCTCAGGCTCCCGCCACCATGCCCAGCTAATTTTTTTTTTTTTTTTTTTTTTTTTTTTTTTTTGTGGAGACAGAGTTTCACCATGTTGACCAGGATGGTCTCAATCTCCTGACCTCATGATCCACTCACCTTGGCCTCCCAAAGTGCTGGGATTACAGGTGTGAGCCACCGCACCCAGCCTATATATGTTTTTTCTGTGATTATTATCATAGACTCTTAGAATTAGAAAATGTGAGCTCATCTCTCTCTCTGACTATATATGTGTATATGTGTGTCTGTATAGATATATATTATATATATTAAATAAATCATTACAGGCATATTTGAAGCTCCCTACCAATCTGTATATAATTGCATCTAGCTGAGATTTGAATTCCTCTAATTACTAGTGAAGTTACACATTATTTACATGCTTTTGGTTTTTAAATTTTCTGTGTTTCATTTGTTTCTCCCTATAGGCCAGTTGAAAATGGTCTGTCCTCTTTAGTGAGTTGAATGAGTTCTTCATAAATTTTGGCCACTAATCTTTAATCAGTTCTATGTATTGCAAATGCCTCTCCCTGTCGATGGCCCATCCTTTCACTTTGTTTCTGGTATCTTCTTTGTTCCAAAGTTTTCAATTTTAATATAGCCAAATATGTCACATTATTTTACCATTTATGCTTTTTCACCCAGGCTGGAGTGCACTGGTGTGATCTCAGCTCACTGCAACCTTCACCTCCTGGGTTCAAGTGATTCTCATGCATCAGCCTCTCAAGTAGCTGAAATTACAGGCGCACACCACCATGCCCAGCTAATTTTTGTATTTTTAGTAGAAATGGGGTTTCATCATGTTGGCCAGGGTGGTCTCAAACTCCTGGCCTCAAGTGATCCACTCACCTCAGTCTCCCAAAGTGTTGGGATTACAAGCATGAGCCACTGCTCCTGATCTTGCTTAAGAAATCATTCTGGCCTCTGAAGTCATAAGCAAGTCATATTTTTGTCTAAACATTTTATTGTTTGGCTATTCACATTTAGGCTGATAGCCCCCTGGAATTTATTTTCATATAAGACATAAGGTAGGAATCTAATTTTATGTTTTTCCCCACATGGGTAGATCGTTGTATCAGCAATAATTAAATATTCTCTTATTTCCACCTGAATCATAACGCCTGCTCTGTCAAATATCCACTTTCCATATACACACGGATCTGTTCCTTCCTTCTTGATTCTGTTGCCTCGGCCAGTTTTCCATTCTAGGATTGCATGGGTCATTACTAAGACTTCATAGTAAATTTTGGTTTCTGGTAGGGTAAGGCCATCTCCTTTCCCCATAGTCTTGTTCTTCACATTTGTCTTGGCTATTTGTTTTGATCGTTTGTCGCTGCATAATGAACTATCTAAAAACAGTAGTTTGAAATAACCACCCAAAAATCAAATAGGCAGGTTGATGAATAAAATATATTTTTGTATTGTGCCGTGTGCATCAAGAGCATAGGGAGATGAAGTGAAGGGAGGGCCCACTGTGCGGCCTGAAGAACAACGCGCAGGGAGACTGCTGCTTACACATTCGGACATGCACAACAGCCCTAAAGCCTCCTGGGGCTCCAAAGTCCAAGGGCCAGCTCTCCCTCTCCATCCTGTCCTGCTCCTCCTCACATACCCCTCCTGTGGAGCCTGAGGTTCCCATGGCTGCCCTGGTACTGAGATAAGGAAACGATGCACATTCTCGAGGTCATCGCTTCGGAAATGTGCCTCCAGGCCTTTGATGGTAGCAGGGTGGTAGCCCTTTCCCTGGGTCAGGGTTGGGAGGAGCGACCTACATCCTCCTATCGGGGGCCACTGGTTAATTGACAGTCTTGCCTCTCGAACTCCCTAGCTGAGTCAGCTGCACCCTTGCTCTCCCCTCCAGCTTCCCGGAGGCTTGTGTCAGGAAAGGTCGTGCTTCCCTCATCCTCTCCATCCTCTCCTAGCACCTTCAGCATTCCTCTAGCTATACCCATGATTGCTTTGTATTGTCATTGTTTTTCCATGCATCTCCCCAACACACACACACACACACACACACACACACGAAATCCTTAAGGGAACAAGGACCCAGAAGTATAGTGATTAAAACTTCAGAGTCTAGAATTCAACATTTACTAGCTGTGTGAATTCAGGAAATTATGTAACCTCTCTGTACAACAATATCTCCACATGTAAAATACGTTACAAGGATGTTTGAGCCATTAATCCACAAAAAGGAATCTGGCACATAATAAGCAATCCATAAATGTTGGCTTATTAGAATTAATCTCTGTATCCTCAACCCTGAGCATAGTGCCTGATGGTCAGCAGCTGCCCTGAAATGCTTGCATAACGAATATAGATCAGTCAAAACAGTTGGAGCTGGCCAGGAGTGGTAGCTAACCCCTGTAATCCCAGCACTTTGGGAGGCTGAGGCAGGAGGATCACATGAAGCCAGGAGTTCAAGACCAGCCTGGTCAATATGGTGAAACCCCACCTCTACTAAAAATACAAAAATTAGCCAGGATTGGTGGCATGCACCTGTCGTCCCAGCTACTCAGGCGGCTGAGGCAGGAGAATCACTTGAACCTGGGAGGCGGAGATTTCCGTGAGCCAAGATCGCACCACGGCACTCCAGCCTGGGTGACAGAATGACTGTTAAAAAAAAAAAAAAAAAAAAAAAAAAAGAATGTTGGAGCTGTAGATCTGGATAAATCCTTCGGTTTTGACAGTTCATGAGTGGGGCTCCTGGTGCTGCAGCCAGACCAATGCAGACAGGAAACCCAAGTCAGGGATCATTTGGTGGAGATGGGCTCTCCCAGTGGGTATGTAGTCTAAAATACAGACCGAGCACGGAGGCACTGTCAACAGCCTATAACTATGAAGAACCAGAGGTCAAATGAGGCCACAGTTCAATACCAGGGACCTCAAAACAGGGCTAGGTCAGGTGGAAAGGCACAGTGAAGCAATCGCCTAGCCTTCAGCAGTCAGATCCAGCTTGCAGGAGGAGACTAGGGCAGGACTGGAACCTCAGGAGCCTGGGTGACACTCAGAACACCCCGTTCCCCCCTCGTTCGTTCCCCATCTCCCTCAGCCTGAGTGTCTGGCCCTACAGGTCTGCCTGGTTTGTGTCCCCATAGAGCCATAGGCTGAGGACAGAACCACATCCTTGACACTGGGACCCTGAAAGGTGGATGATGGCAGCAGAAATGTCACAGTCAGAAGTAATAGGAGCTTACCTACCTTCCTCCCAGAGGAGGACCTCATCCTCGCAGCCTGGCCCTTCAGGCCTCAAACCTTCCACTCTTCTCCTCTCCATCCCCTTCACTCCACTTCTGGGCGTGATGTAGCCTGACCTTAGTCTCACCCTGTGGACAAGGCTGATGTCTCACTGTGACTGAGGATAAGCCAAATCCTGTTTGACAAAGGCATTCACAAGCCAGCTGCCTAAGCAGGAGACAGTGAGCTCCCTGCCCTTTGACAGATGGAGGCAGAGACTTCATAACTCCTTACTGAAGTTTGTAGAGAGGTTTTTGGCACCCCATTGGAAGCTGGAATCAGGGATGTTTAAGGGAAGTCATGAGTCAGCAACTCCAAGAAATCTTCCCTGTGATGTAGCAGGACACCATTCTTCCGCTCACTTGGCCTGAAGTTCCCAGAGTTCAAAGTCACTTCTTGGGGGCACACCATAACAATGGACCCCTGTCTCCAGAAGGGCCCTTTGGAATATATGTGGGCCAAGCAGGAGGCAGCCCCCAGCCCACTTTGTTTGACTAAGATGCAGCTGACATTATCCAACTTGATAGTGATTCTGTGGAAGGCAGAGAAGCCCAAATCAGTTTTGATGGCACTGTGTGGATGGTCATAGGGAAGGAAGGTCCCTCACCACACCCTGCCTGGCAAAGAAAGGGCTAGGGCCAGGAAGACTCCTGAACAGTAGGCACAACCACATCCTGGCATTCCTTCTGGCAGTGTCATAAGAATCTCATGAGTGGGAGGGGAGCAGGGGCTGGGGCTGATGTCATCCTGGTGCTCCTGGTCAGTGGTAGACTTGACAGTGTAAGAGACAGTGAGGGGGGCGCCCATCTGTTCACCCACACTTCAGAGCTGCCCACCTCTAGCCCCGGCTCTGGATGGGAGGAGCCCACACCTGGACTAAGGACTCTGAGAAGCACCATGTGCCTGCAAACAGACGGCAGGGTCCAAGTGAGTTCTCCTGGATTTCACTCACAATGCCGTGGCCCAGTGCACATGGCTTTAGACGAGGTAACCCATTGCCACATGTATATTGGCTATATTCTTGCCTCCTCCCACTTCCTGGCCTCCACTTCCTCCCTCCCCTCCAGATGGGAAGGAGGGTGAAAAAGAGATAAAATACCAAAGAGCTTGAATCCAAGGTCAGGTGACTTGCTGCTATCTACAAGCCTTGAAAGAATTGCAATGAATGCCATCACTACCAGCCAGGGCCCAGCACTGGGTCACGTCCTCCACGTTTGCACGACCCAGGCTCCCTCCTGGAAATACCTCTACCAACTAATAATTTACTGCCTTTGTCTTGTCTCTGTAAGCCCCCTCCCCTGCCTGTTCCCACTCACACTGTGTATGAACTAGCAAATCAATGAAGCCAAAGATTGTAAGGTCAAATGTCCAGCCAATGGACAATGACACTGTTTTGCCTTAGTTTCCCCTTTAGCTTTGTAAGCCTATGAAAGAAGAAAGAAGCTGCTTCTCAGGGAGCACAGTGAATGAGGCATTAGCCTCCCACAGCTCCCGGCTGAATAAAAAGCCACTTCCTTTCTCAGTTCGGTGTTTGAGACGTTTGTTTCCTGCTGATCCTGCTACACTCCAGTGTCTTCTGTTTTTATTGTGTTTGAACATGTCATTTACTTTCAACCTCTAATACCTTCCACTCCCCACCCCTTTCAGCTCCCCTGGATAAACCCCTGCTAGTCCAACAGGGCTCAGGTGGTGTTACCTCCTCTGTGGAGTCTTCCAGGGTGAGGGGTTGTACTCCTGGCCTTGTCCAGTAACCTGACCTCTCCCATCACTGGGCTTCCATCCACCATGCTTCTCTGATGCCACCTACTACCCTGCATCACAGCCCGTCATTCACGTTCTGTCTCTCTGGCCCAGCCGTGGGCTCCTCCAGCTCATGATGGGATATCAAGGTTTTTGGGTCCCATTCCAGAGCCTAGACTTGCTCTGTGCCCTCCAGGGAATGGGCAGTAAAGACAGAGTAGATGATTGGGGTCCTCCAGGTGCCCATTGGACCAAGTGGCTGGGCAGGCTCAGCAGCAGGGAGGGGTTCTGACCATCACAGAAAAAGGCAGGAGAGCTTGGCAACTCTAATTTCAGGAGGAGTGCTCAGGAGCCTCAGGAGTAGTGGTGACCCCTAACTTTTTGTTTTGAAAGTTAATGGCTCTCAACTGACAGGGGCAGATCCAGGGAGAGGACCCAGGGAGCCTGAGCTCCAGGCTGCTATACCTCCCAGCCTCATCCCCTAAGTCTCATGTCATCCTCATTGTCTAGCTGTCTCCTGTGTCACATTTCTCCACCCCACCCATTACTCAGTGGTCTTTCTTAACTACCACCTTTTGAGAGGAGGCTGGGAGTTAGGGTCAAGGATAGGGATGTCCGGAATGGACCATCAAGCCCTTTGTGCTTGAGCATGGGGAAGCTTTAATCTCATTCCAAATAAGTGGAGGAATCCTGTTAGTAGCAGCAAAAACGTTAAGGGAGATATATGTGATGTAGAAGGAAGAACCAAAAGCCAGCAGGCCTGAGTTCTGGGGCTGGCTCTGCCCTTCAGCAGCAGTGACCTTGGGCCAGGGGCATTTCTTCTCCATGCCTCCAGTTTTCAGCAATGAGAGGGTGGAAGGAAAAGATTTCTAGGATCCTCTCCAATTCTAACACCTTGTGATTCAGAAAGTCTAAGACCCACAAATAGGGAGGGAGAGAACTTACCCTGAGATACCACCAGAGGAATGGTTTTGAGAACAGAGTTCTGTGAAAATGTGGAGTTTCCACACCATAGAATCCTGAGTCCTCTACCTCCAGTCCATCATGGTAACATGATGATGCTAGTGATCATCCTGGATGGAGCACGAGTGTCCCAGGCTGCTGTCCTAGCCGTGTTCACTACTATGGCAAATGTATTGGCTGATGTTTTCCTGTACCAGTTTTTCACCTGAAAACGGTGGGAGGGCTGGTACTGGCATCTCACAGAGCTTGTGTTGCCTTCCAGGGTAGGCAGCAGCTCTGTCTTCTGTGCCCAGGAACCTGAGAATAAACCCTCAGGTCAGGCACCCCCTAACCACCATGGCAGGGCTAGGGAGTGTTCTCAGGAAGTGAGACAGCCTTTACAAAAAATATAACTGAGACAGTGAAAGAGAGCTGACCTAACTGACTCCATCTTGCTTCTAATCTCCAAGCTGTACTTGTCCGTTCCTGGGCATAGGCCCACTGAACTTTGGAAGAACTTAGTTTATGGTTTAGCTTTGAAACAAAGATAATAATAACAGCCCTTTCCCAAAACAAATCTTCCTGCCTGGGAACTAGACTGCCTTTGCAAGACTAACAAATTAGCCACAAAATTAGAAATTATGGTTTAGGAGTCATGCAGCTGGAGGCCGCAAGATTCTGAACCTCCCCAAATTGCTCTCAGGGGTAACATCACCATTGTAAAACTTAAGATCAGTGCTTGAGTTATTTTGCAGAACCTGCACTTGATGGATCAGCTGGCACCACCCAGATCAATAAACTGGCTCATCTGGTCTTGTGCCCCCCCATCAACCCAGGAACTGACTTAACCCAAAGGGACAGCTTCAACTCCCTGTGATTTCATCTCTGACCCGACAATCAGAACTCCCACTCACTGGCCCCCTACCCACCAAATTATCCTTCCCTCTCCTACACAGCTGGCTCTGTGTGAATTACTCTTTCTCTGTCTGGACAAATCAGCTCTGTCTAGGCAGTAGGCAAGGTGAATTCATCGGGTGGTTACAGGAGCAACCTTCTTTGTGCCTACACTCAGGATGTACTCCAGAGCTGACCTCTGGCCACAGCTCCACCCTGTTCCCTGCCCTTCCCTCTACACAGGCCCCTTCACGCCCACCTAGTCCATCCATCTTCCCCTCTCTCGTCCCGTCTCCCTCCCTTGGCCCTGCTCCCCTTCCCCTCATCTGAGGCCAGGAGCTCCAGCAGGACTCTCAGCAGCAGGTGTGTGGCCTCCCAGATCATGAGTCCTCTTCTTGAGCCAGGGTGGTGGGAGGAAAGTGAGGGAGCAGGAAACCGCTGGGGAGATGGAACCAGTGCTGGCAGGATCCGGCCCTGGGGATGAATTGCTGAAGAAGGCAAGGCCTCCCTTGAGGAAGCAGGAGGCCTAGGAAGGAGGAAGGGGGAGACCTTGGCCCATATGAGCCCCTCCAGCTGCAGGTTCTACCTCTGGGCCTGGAAAGGCCTCAGCCTGTACTCAGTAGCTCCTGCTGGGCTCCTCTGGCCCCCGCCTCTTCCCACTTGTCAGGCCATCTCCCTCCCACTGGGGCTGGGGGTGGGGAAAGCTGAGAAGGGCCAGGAGGAAACTCTGGTGCAATAAGAACCTTTCTCGTCTCTCACCTCTATTCTACCGCTTCCTCCCCAACCTGAAGTTTCTCATCCTCACCCAGCTAACGCACAGGCTGAAGGTGAGTGACAGCGTTAGGGGAACTTTTGGAGGTATGACCAGAACCTGAAGACCCACTGGCCCCCAGGGGTCAGAAACTTCATGCCCAGGCCTGCTCAGGAACTGGGAAATTCCATGGGCACAATAGGGGAAGAGGAGAAAGGAGATGGAGATTCATTTCCAGGAATGGAGGTGCAGGGGGTGTCTGTGGCAAAGGTGGGAGAGAGTAAAGCCGGGGAAGGGGAAGATGGGGATGGGAGGAGGAGGGGAAAGGGCATCTCAGCCCCCAGATTATCTTCTCCCCCAGCTTTGAGCTGCCATAATCACTCCAGAGCCCTTGATGAAAGATGACACTAATCAAACGTATTTTTTAGAAAATTATCCTTAGATGAACTATGGAAAACCAGTTGTCACAGGCTATTGACAGTTAATAAACAACAAAGAAAAGAAAAACTGTAAAACTGTGGTGCTGCAGGATGAGTTCCTGGGCACAGACTCAGGTGCAGATTAGCACGGGAGGCTTAAAGCGCTCTGGACCAACGTCCGGGGAAGAGAAGAGCAGGAAGCAGGATGGGGCACGTGAATCCAAAATATCAGAGACAGGTCGCAGTCAATTCAGAAAGTCTACTTTGCCAAGGTTAAAGACGTGCCCATAACAGCCTCAGGAGCCCTGATAATATGTGCCCGAGGTGGTTGGGGTGCAGCTTGCTTTTATACACGTTAAGGAGACATGAGACATTAATCAATATTCGTAAGACCTACATTGACTCAGTCTGGACCAATGCACGTTTGGTCTGTGGTGGGTGCTGGCAGCAGGGTGGGGAAGGTGGCTTCCTAGTCATAGACAGATAAGAGACATAAGGTTGCATTCTTTTTTATTTTTTTTGAGATGGAGTTTTGCTCTTGTGGCCCAGGCTGGAGTGCAATGGCACAATCTCAGCCCACCGCAACCTCTGTTTCCCGGGTTCAAGCAATTCTCCTGCCTCAGCCTCCCAAGTAATTGGGATTATAGGTGTGCACCACCACGCCTGGCTAATTTTTTGAATTTTTAGATAAGGGGTTCCTCCATGTTGGTCAAGCTGATCTCGAACTCCCAACCTCAGGTGATCAGCCCGCCTCGGCCTCCCAAAGTGCTGGGATTACAGGCGTGAGCCACCGTGTCAGGCCAAAAGTTGCATTCGAGTCCTCTATCAGTCTTTCACCGAATACACAAGGTAGTCTGGCTCAGCGAATGTGCATTTTTTATATAAAAAATAGGGCAGAGAAGCAATCAGATACACATTTCTCCTAGGTGAGCAGAGGGATGACTTTCTGTCCTGCACCTGTGAAGATCAGCTAACAGTTTACATCGCCAGGGTGAAAATCAACAGAACTGCTTTAGGGTAAAGATTTTGAGGCCCACGGAGAATTGTCTTGTGGGCAAATTGTGAGGGAGGTGCGTAGTTTTTAAATCTTTCTTATTTAGGAATAAAATGGGAGGCCAGTTCCTGCTGTAGTTAGCTTGACTTTCCCCTTGGGTTAGTGATTTGAAGATTCTGAGATTTATTTTCCTTTCACAGGCAGAAGGAGAAGTTGGGCTGCAATAGAGGCCATAAGGAAACTCAGGCTACCCTGGGAGGAGTTCTGAAAACAGGATGGCCCTTCAGGACTTGTCAATCATTCAGGGGAGGCAGGGTGTCTGGAGAAGGGAGTCTGGCCTTGGCAAAGCAGCTCTCTGCAGCTGAGGAAGACCCCAAGGGAGCAGGCATAGGAGACCTGCCCTTACCACTCCTGGTGTCCATCAGTCCCGAAGAAGGAGCTGGCAGCACACATCCATGCTGTCAATCTGATCCAGAAGGAAAGCAGGTTTTGCAGCCATCGAAGAGAATGCCTGCTTGCTGGGCTCCCTTCGGGCGTGTGTACAATCAGGAGGGGCTGGATTTACTTTATTTGTTCTTCCATTGGCCTTGAGAGTCAGCCCTTCCCAGGTGCGTGTTCTATGTCCACAGCCTGTTGCTCAGGAAGCTTTGTTATCTCGCCTGCTAAATCTAGCAGCCTGTCCAATGCCCCACCTGCTCTGCACCTCCCTGCCCTGGATCTGCTGTGAGTCTGGGAGCTTTGAGAAGGCGGAGAGAGGAGGAAGGAAGTGAGAGGATGGTGTGTTTAGGAAAGTATCCAGTTGGGGCTGGGGACATGGGGCATGGGGTCTGTAGCTCCTCAGCCCCGTGTCCTTACCACGGAGTTCATATGGGAGCAGGCTCCGAGGGTGAGCAAATTGTGGTGGTTCACTTGGTTCCAGGAGCCCCTCAGGAGCAAACAGAGACAGTTGGTCACCCTCACGCCTACCGCACTCTACTTCAGGACACAGCTAAAGGCCTCTGGTTGGGTCCAGCGACCACCTGGTGTGTGACCACATCCCCTTCCACCTTCCACAGCCCCTTCTCATCAAGCCTCCCCGTGGCTCCCAGCTGCCATGGCCTGTGCAGTCTCTGCACCTAGATCTCACCTCCTGACTCCACCCCATGGTCCCGGCCTCAGACAGAGCCCCACCTCCTCCCTGAAGACTGCCCGGCTGGCCAGAGCCTACAGGATTCCCAGTTCCCCCATCTCGGAAGGACTTGAGGACCTCCTGTCTCCTGCTTTGGACCCCGTGCTAAGGTCTAGGGTGTACCCAGCAATGCCATGTCTCTCTTCCTTGGGAGGCTGTGAGCAGACTGAGGCCAGGGCTGGCCCTGTTCTTTTCTGCTGTGCCCCACCTCACTTGGTGCTGAGCTGTGTCCATGCAGCTGTTCTGTATGTGTTACCGGAAAGAGATCCCAATCCAGACCCCAGGAGAGGGTTCTTGGATCTCATGCAAGAAAGAATTCAGGGTAAGTGCATACAGTAAAATGAAAGTGAGTTTACCAAAAAAGTAAAGGAATAAAGAATGGCTGCTCCATAGGCAGAGCAGCAACATGGGCTGCTTAGCTGCTTATATGTGTTACTTCTTGATTATATACTAAACAAGGAGTGAATTATTCATGAGTTTTCCAGGAAAAGAGTGGGTAATTCCCAGAGCTGAGGGTTCCTCCTCTTTTTAGACCACATAGGGTAACCTCCTGATGTTCATGGCATTTGTAAACTGTCATGGCGCTGGTAGGAGTGTCTCTTAGCATGCTTATGCATTATAATTTGTGTATGATGTGCAGTGAGGACGGCCAGAGGTCACTTTCATTGCCTTCTTGGTTTTGGTGGGTTTTGGCTGGCTTCTTTACTGCAAACTGTTTTATCAGCAAGGTCTTTATGATCTGTAACTTGGAATGCCTACTTATCTGGGAATGCAGCCCACTGAGTCTCAGCCTTATTTTACCCAGCCTGTATACAAGATGGAGTCACTCTGGTTTAAACATCTCTGACACACATACCCGAAGAAGTGAGGGGAAGGGGCTTCAGAGCTCATCTCCACCCTCCTGTTACAGTGTCACCAATGCACCACAATGTAGCAGTCTCTTGCTGTTTGAGGTATCACCTGGAGTTCTTTGTCTCACAACCGTGAAAATTAAGGAGCATGGACACCAAGGGTGAGGTTGGTGGGAAAGTTTAATAAGCAAAGGAAGAAAGCTCTCTGCCTGAAAGAAGAGGGGGCCTGAAAGAAGGTTGCCATTTTTACAGTTGAATGCAAAGGCTTTTATAAGAAACTGGTAAGGGCTGGGTGTCTCATTTGCATAATGCATGAATATCTGGTAGCTCCATCCTGTCTTTTTTTTTGTTTTTTTGAGATGGAGTCTTGCTCTGACACCCAGGCTGGAGTGCAATGATGGGATCTCTGTTGACTGCAACCTCCGCCTCCTGGGTTCAAGGGATTCTCCTGGCCCAGCCTCCTGAGTAGCTGGGACTACAGACATGCACCACCACCCTTGGCTAATTTTTTTGTATTTTTAGTAGAGATGGGGTTTCACCATGTTGTTCAGGCTGGTCTCGAACTACTGACCTCAAATGATCCACCTCACTCAGCTTCCCTAAGTGCTGGGATTACAGGTGTGAGCCACTGCACCCGGCTCCACCCTGTCCTTCTACTGTGCAGGCCCTTAGCTTGAGTTACTCCATATTGCTTTGGTCCCCTTACTCCACATGTCAGGGGATGAAATTTTCCATTGTGGGCATGTTTGGGCAAGTCACCTGTGTAGTCTTTCTTATCTGTGAGGCTGTGGGCATGTCTTAGACAAGCCCCACTGTAAAAGTTCCCATATTTGTGCCTGCAGCTTGATTTTTCAGGCTGTTCTTTTGTTTAAAAGAATTCAACTGCCTGCCTGACCGGTTTCTTCCTTTCTCCTCTCTCACACCTTTTCCAGATGAGGAAACAGGATCAGAGAGGGGCAGTGACTTGCCAAGGTCACACTGAGATGAGTCCACTCTGTACCCTCCCCTCTTCAAAAGAGGACCTTACCAAAGGGGCGGTCATCAGGGCCCCCAACATCCATATAGTGATGACGCTTGGGAATAGAGAGGACAAAACCAAGAAATAGAATCCTAAGGTCTTAAATGTAACATGGGAAACAACATTAGAGCTGGAAAACAACGTAAGGGACAATGGTAATGAGGCATTTACATCGTTGTACAATGCTTATGTTATTTTATATTGAAAACAATCTTGAGAAGTAGGAATTACTGTTCTCTTTCACGAGGGAAAATTTTTCCTCTTTCATGAGGAAAAATGGGGCCAAGGGTTAGTGACTTGCTGAGGGTCACACAGTGACAGAGTAGCATCTCAAGTCCCTGTCCCTGACTTCTTCCCTACGGCTCCTCAGCAGGGCCATCAATGTTGCTAGTGTGAGCTCTTGGGGAGCTATTTTCTCCCAAGTGGGTTAAGCTCCCTCCTAGTACACATCAGGGTGGTGGCCATACCCTCATGATAGGGAGAACAGCTCTTAGCAGGTTGCTTGCTAGACAGAGACGGGAGTGTGTGTGTGTGTCCTGGATGGGACCAGGCTGTCAGTTCTTCAGCCTCAGTATTCTCTCTATTGCCCCCTCCTGGCCATAGAAAGAAGTACCTCCTCCCTGCTGTTCCCCAGGATTACTCCCTGACCCTTCCACTCTCCCCACATCCATCCTCCCCACAGCCCCTCTGGCTGATCACCAGGGTCCTGGCTGTGTCACTCTCCTGGCCATTGGAACGTCCCTGACACAGGGTTGAATGCACACTTGTCACATTTATCCCTAGGTTCTATTGCAGTCACTCCTGGTCAGTAGACTCCCCTCTCTGGGGTTTGGAATCCAGGCTGCATTCTCCAGCCTTCATTGCTGGACCCCAGGCCAGTGGTCTGTGCAGTAGAGGCTGAGTCTGAGCCATGAGTCAGCACCCTCCACACAGAGCCAAGGTCTCAGCCACCCCAGGGTGTGGACTTGCTGAAGGCTGCTGAGTCCCCTGTGGGAACTCAGACCTGGAGTCCAGATGTAGAAGCTGGGGGAAAGAGCCCCAAGTCCAGCCTCTCAGCTTCAGTCTAGGGAGAGGCTGACCCTGCAGCCTAGAGGCTCTTAGCTGCATGTTTCTAAGGAGGCAGTGGCCAGCAGGTGGCAGCAGTGAGAGCATGGGCTCTGCAGGGTCCCAGGACAGGAGGGAGGAGCAGCCAGTCAGGGCAGGGCCAACCAGAGGCCCAGCAGAGGACATGTGGCCTGACGGGGGAAGGTGCCAATCCCTCTGTGGGTCACCAGCTCTTAGTCACTGTCTCCTTTCCTCCAGGATAGGACATTGCCGCCTCTGGGACTCGTGAGCCCAACTCTCTTCCCTAAACTTAGGGGAAGCTGGAGCAGAGCAGAGGGAAGCGGAGGACACGGTGGTCCTGGTGGGGAGGAGCAGCTCAGCCTGATAGTAAGGGTTTCTGAGGCAGACGGGAGCTGAGGTTCTCTGTAAACAGCACTCTCAGGGTTCCCCTGCCCTCCACCGAGAGCTCCGGAGTCGGCAGCTCTGAGCAGAAAACAGTGGACATATTTCCTCGGGACTTCCTGCCTGATGCCCTTTGCTCTGGGCCCCTCCCCAGATTCCTGCAGCCCAGGAGAACACCAGGCTGCGGGGCTGCTCAGGAGGGCAGGCTCTGGTTATAGGAAGGCCTGGGTGAGTCCAGCACTGCACAAGTCCTCCAGCTTCATCTGATCCAGACTGGCCCCAATCTTCACCCCTCCTCTAGCCCCTTGGGGCCACTCTGGGAGAAGCTCCCCACCCCATGTGTAAGTGGCCTCGGATCAAGCAGGCTTCCACAGAGGCTCTGGCCTTCTAGGTGGGTCACTTCCAGAAGGATCGCTGCACATGCTGTAGCCTGCAAGAAATAGGGAGAGCTGAGAAAGGGCCCTGCCCTGACCACAGTACCCTGATGCTCCTCCACTGGCCCCAGCCCCAGCCCCAGCCCCTTTCTGGCTCTGCCTCTGGTTTCTTCCAGGTCATCCCCTTAGGGCTGTGCTGGGTGGTCTCTACCTGGCCACTCTCCTCCCTAGGTGGAGGCCTCATGGTCCTTTTGACCTTTTGACTGGATATAGGCCAAGGGCCACACCACTTGGGTACTCGAGGTCATAACCCTTAGCGCAGTTACACAGAGCTCTGCCCTCAGGAGGCTGGGAGATGGGCTCTACTCACTTCCCATGTGTCTCTTCTTCCAAAACCCATAGACCACGATCAACATCAGCAACGCGAGGAAGGTCAGCACCACCACAAGCACAGTGGAGTAATCATCCTGGTGCCTGAGGAGAAGGGACAGAGTGGAAAGGGGTGAGAACCAAGGTTCCCCACCCCAACCCATGTTGGAGTCAGACCAGGGATAATTCCAGCAGCAGAAACCCTGAGAGCATGCCCTTCCTGGGGTAGATGGCCACCCTCTTCCTTGTGGACCTGGCCATAGGAGAAGAAAGTGGGCCACCTGGAGTTAAGGGGAGGACGTTCCCAGGTAGAGGGGACCATCTCTTTATTTTGCTACCTCTCCTTCATTATGCCCCCAAATCTGTTCATCAGTGAGGATGAGGATTCTAGGAGACTCCCATCTGTGGCTAAAGAGATCACGATGCTTGCTGTCCTCAAGGGGCCTGAGGATGCCTCTTCCCCACTCTGTCCTCTGTCACAGATACTGTTGTATCCCCTTGCCTGTATCATTTCCATGCACACAGATCGTCAGCACCTCCTTTTCTGTGGGCAGGAGGCTGAGGTCTTTCTCTTGTCACTGGAGCCCTCTATGCCACACACAGCAGGCAGCCCATTGCCAATGACCAATTGGAGTTGGTGTATAACTATCCCGGCTCCCTTGCCCTTCAGATGTGTATTTGACGCTGGATCTCAGAGTCTCCCATTGGAATTAGACTCTTGCTGTGCATAGTAGCTGCTTGGTTAAGTACTCTTTATCGGAGGCTTTCCCTGCCCTGTCCCACTCTGCCATCCTTTTTTCAGTGTTCCATGTAAGAGACAAATCCCTGTCTCAGAGTCCACTTCTCTAGGGGAACCCAAATTAAAGCATCCCCCATTTTCCACTTCTACTCCATGAGGCACGTTCTTCCCTCTTCCTCACCCTGTCATCTCCATCCAAGACTCTTCAGGCCACCATCCCCTGACATGCTCATCTCTGACTCTCATCCCCATTGGCCCTAATTCTACCGACTCTCATCACCCCCAACCCTCATCTCTGCCACCCCCCTCTCCCTGATACTCCTCCCACTGACCTTCTTCTTCCCTGACTCTCCTTTCCCACAGCCTTCATTTCCCCCATCCTCATCCCCCCCGACCCTAATGCCCCGACTCTCATAGTCCCCTACCGTCATCCCTGCAACTCTCATCTCCCCCTTTTATCCCGACCCTCCTCTCTGCTGACACTTCCCCTAACCTTCTTCCCCCACACCCCGCTCCCCACTGACCCCTCCTCCTCCCTGATCCTCCTTTCCCCGACCTTTTTTCTCCCTAACCCTCCTCCCCCACCCTCCTTTCCCCGTCCCTCCGCCCCACTGACCCTCCTCCTCCCTGACTCTCCTTTCTCCTGACCCTCCTTCTCCTTAACCTTCCTCCCCCAACCCTCCTTTCCCCTGCCCCTCCTCCCCACTGACCCTCCTCCTTTCCCCTGCCCTTCCTCCCTACTGACCCTCCTCCTTTTCCCTGCCCCTCCTCTCCTCTCTCTCCTTTCCTCTCATCCCCACAGACCCTCCTTTCCCCTGACCCCCCTTTCCCCTGACCCTCTTCCCCCCAACCCTCCTCTCCCCTGCCCCTCCTCCCCATTGCCATCCTTTATGTCACTTCCAGTCCCCCACCTCCCATTCAGAAGCACGCCACACTGGGTTCCTGAGGAGCAAAAGGGGAAGGTTCGATATGAGATTTGCACCTCAAGGTCTGTCTGGGCACTAAGTGCTGGTGCCACATCTGGTAAAATGTCACTCAACCCCAGGCCCCATGGGAGGGTACCTGATGGAGGGTAGTCTGTTGAGGAGAGATCTGCTGGTGAGGCAGAGCCCTGTGGTGGGCGATCTGGTGCTGGGGTGACCAGACTTAGTGGAGATGGATTCTTGGCCAGCAGAGGCCTTGCTGGGAGACGCAGCCACTGTCTGGGACTCCGTGGTCCTCCTGGATCCGTTTCTGGTGGTGCTGGCAGCAGTGAAGCTGTAGCCTCTCTTGGAGGCAGGTCCAGTGGAGGCCAAGAGGGTAGCCAAGGTAAAGAGTCCAGGGGTGAACACCATCATGCCAGTGGTCAAAGGGGCATCAGGGCCTGAGGTAGGGGCTTGGCCAGTTGTAACAGTTTCACTCTTGAGGATGTTGGCCGGATGTGTGAAAGGAGTGTTCCTCTCAGTTTTGGAAGCTGAAGGACAGAGAGGGAGGAAGGTTAGACTGACTTGGGGGCCTCAGTGCTGGGAGCAGATCCTGGCAGCCCACAGTTTCCCGGACACTGGGATGGGGACCTGTCCTCTTTCTTCTCTTCTCCTTGATTTTGGAGAAGGATTGGGCCTAGGATTCTGGCTGCTGAGTGATCAGATGTGTATTTGTTCAGAAAGTGATATCAGGAGGAAAGAAGTAGGCATACTGAAGAAGGGAGGGACTGAGATTTATT
This sequence comes from Cacajao melanocephalus, assembly GCA_963573385.1. NCBI lineage: Eukaryota > Metazoa > Chordata > Mammalia > Primates > Pitheciidae > Cacajao > Cacajao melanocephalus. The sequence continues at coordinate 16,853 of CAUYLG010028043.1, forward strand.
TTTCCCTCCCATGTCAGGCCACCTGTTCCCTCTCCATCCGCATCCCTCTCCTGTCACTTTCCAGGCCCTCTTCCTTCCTGTAAGCCAAAAAGATTTCTATAAAATAATGTCGAACAGGGACTTTTTCAGCTGTTCCATAATTGACAAGTAGGGTCCAGAGATAAGGACAGGGAAGCACCAAGGGCCTCAGATTCCAAAGAAAGCTGCAGTCACTGGGGTCAGACACTTTCCTTAGGAGCTCACTAAGAGATATCAAACTGGTCCTGCTATACTCACCCATCAACCCAGCCCTTTTCCACCCATTTTCTAGAAGAAGCCTGGGTTCTGGATAGTGGATGAGGAGGGAGGCGGAGGAGCTCTGAGGCGTCAACCTAGCAGTGAGCGTTGGCTCTGTCTCAGCATGGAATGAGAAAATTGGAGAGAGAGGCTGCTGCACCCTACTACTGTGCATGCGAAGGACAATTTCCTAAGGGCCAAATGGTCATCATGGAAAGTGATGGAAAGTGGCTGTGCTTGAGCCATTTTTCTGGGGAAATGAACCCAAAACGAGCAGCATTGGTGAGGATAGGGATAGAGCAAGGGGCTCACCTGGAGCCAGAGCTCCCGCATCATCATACTCAGCAATGGGGACACCCTCAAAGAACCCTTCAGAGAACTCACACATCAGTGCCTTGGGAGAGTGTGGACACTCAGAGAGACTCTCAAAGGGCTGGCAGACAAGGAATGACATCCAACAGAGAGAACATTCCTACAACACTCAGTTAAGCCACATAACCGTCTCCCCCTCCCTCGTTCCTGCATCAACATGCTAAGAGGGCCAGAAGGAGGTAACCAAGAGGAACCCCACCTTCCCCACAGCCCAAGATGCAGGATGGGGAGCTGGGCAGCCAGCAACCTTCCCTCTCCACTTTAGGTGCCTTGGGCCATACAACCTGGTCTTCAGGGGTCAGCGGAATATCCTATACGGCTAGATGACTAGAGTTTGTAATTGGAGTAAGGAATTTTTTATTTTCTAATAACTGACAAGGTCTGCAAAGTTGGAATCTTCACAAATTGCCCTCAACAAGTGGAAAGTGAGATTTAACATAACATGATTTGGGGAAATAATGATAAAAATAAAAGCATTTAATGTTTAATGTTTCTGTCCCTACAAATTAAGACTTCAATGAACCAGTTTCAACTTCCCTGCATCTAACTCGGAACTGGAGAGGGGAGGAATGAGATTTGGCTCCACATTTTAGCGACGGCGTTTTCCCTAGCTCAGACCCCATGGAAGATGCAGATGCAATTGGGTTAGGGGAACAGGGAAAGGTGGATAGTAAGTTGCATAATAACTAGCTGCTTTTTTTGGACTCTTTAGCTGACTCCTTTCCCTTTTCTATCTTATAAATGCAGAAGGACCTCATGGCTTGGTGTTCCACTCTTTTTTGCCTACACTCAATGGAGAGCTTTTAGATCTTGATATTTCTTTAGCAACTTTATTGAGATATAACTCACATCCCATTTATAGTATAAAGCTCAATGGTTTTTTAATATGTTTACAAAGTTATGCAACCACCATCATGGTGAATTTTAGAACACCTTCATCATCTCCAAAAGAAACCCCTTACTGTATAGCTATGACTCTGTATCCCCTTTTCCTTCCCCCAACCCTAAGCAACCACTAATCTACTTTCTGCCTCTATAGATTTCTCTAATTCCCTGGACTTTAAACACTCTCTTTATAGAGATACGTTCAAATACATATCCCAGCTCTGACCTCTCACCTGAGCTCCAGACAGATCTATCCACTGCTGGCTGCATCTCCCCACCTAGGATTCTAAGAGGTATCTTAAACTTAACATGACAAAAGAGAGCTCTTGATTTTTCTTCTCCAAATTAGCTCCTCTTTCCGATTTACCCTTCGCGATCAATGGTACCATCATCTACCCGCTAATGAAACAGAAAACCTTGGATCATCCATGATTCCTCCTCTTGGCTCACCTCTCAATTGAGCAAATCCTGTCCTACCTCCAAAACGTGCGAGCTGAACAGAAAGTCTGAAAAACAGACTTGAGCCCATTCACATCTCTCTGCCGCTAGTGTCTACATTGTACTCCAAGCCACTGTTATTTCCCACCAGATGCCTACAATGGCCTCTCTGCCCATGTTCATCCTCAACAAGTGGCCACGACATTCTTAAAAACAAGTCATGACACACTCTCTGAGCTCTCTATTAGCTTCCTCTTATACCCAAATTCCATCTTATGGTCTTCAGGGCTGCCTGACTCTCCAACTCCATCGTTTACTGTCCCACACTCAACATAGAGTCACTAAATAAGCCTTATACAAGCCAAGCTCCTTCTGACCTCAGGACCTTTGCACATACAGCTCTCGCCACAAAGTGCCCTTCAAAGCACCCAGATTTCAACAGGGCTGGAGAACGCGCACCATTTAGGGCTCTGTTTGGTGTCATATACTCAGGAAGGTGTTTTCTGACCCCCAGTACTTCAGTAGCTCCCCCATCACTGAGTCACTCCCTAGTTCATGAATACCTCAAGTTATCTGCAATTATTTGAAACACTTCCTAGTTTCCTGTGAACACTTCTTGTTATCTGCTATTGTTTGCCTGGATAATAAGTGTGCCTGTCATCTCCCATAGGACAGGACTGTGAGTGTTTTTGCTCACTATTCTCTCCTTAGAGCCTAGAACAGTGCCTGCCACATAAGAGGGGCTGAGTGAATTATGGTGAAGCAATGAGTGAACAAAACACAGCACAGACAGTCCCAAGGTTGAACTTCATCTCAGCCACCTGCCAGCTCTGGGACCCTGGACAAGCTCAGGGTCACATTGGGTTTTCAGGTCTCACTACCTTCATTTGTAAATGCTGACAATAGTGCCATGAATCCTGCCATAAAGGCACTATAAAACACTACAGTCCACATGCCCATGCATGGGTTACTATCCTTATCA